>JAATLQ010037132.1:0-48177 GCA_013421005.1 Heliconius erato x Heliconius himera | reverse complement strand
GACAGACAGACAGACAGACAGACAGACAGACAGACAGACAGACAGACAAGAAATTCAAAAAAAATCTTTTTGCTTTCTATTAGTCTTTTTAAGTATCCCTCTATCCATTTCAGTCAAAATTACTAAATGTACAGACAAAATATTTTTACTGTCTTATTATATATAGAGATTAATGGTGAACAGTACGGCAAGGCAAGGTCAAGAGCAAACGTAGTAAAACATTTTACGTCTTACGCTGTATAAATACGAATACGAATATCGCTGCCATTTCCCAGTTCCACGTTCTTGGATATATTGATTCGGAAATTCCAAATGATCGTTGTTCACATTGGTTTAAATTAAATTCCCCTTAAAAAGGGTAAAGTGAGATCTGTTAGATAATATTTTTTAATGTTCGTGCTATCTTCCGACAATAACAGGAAGCAGAGGGAAAACTAGTGTTATTTTTTCTTTATGGAAAAGGATAGTGTTATGATATTCCGTTCCCATTAAGACACTGCTGTTGCCCATTTTGCACCGAATCTTGAAGGCACTGCGTGTTGAGAGGCGGAACGGTGCTTTGGCTCGTTACCAGAGCGAGGAAATGAAAATATTTAATTTCCTCGAGGGGATTTTTTTGTTTTATTTTTTAATATGAGTTGTTAGGCGCTATAGAGTTTTATTGTCCGTGCCTTTTTTATTCTTGATTGGTTAAAGTTGTTCTTGTTGATTTCTTTTTAAAATGTGAAGTGTACATTTATATCTTAAATGTTCAGCGTTCCTTTTGTCAATAATTGAATTTCGTGGTTGTTGGTCATATTCATTGCTGTGTTAGTTGGTTAGTTGGTTACGTAATATTTTGATGTTGTGTTCCACTATATCAGTCACGGAATCTTCATAATCTTCATTTGCTCCGCGAATGAACTTGCCTGTAGTGTCTTCATTGGTTTCAGTGTAGTAGATGCATCCTTTTGTATGTCTTGTTAAGGCGACGACAGCTTGTGATATGCTGTCGTGTAGAGCATTCTTAATTCCGTTATAAACTTCGCTAAGCACGTATGTCACATCCAGTGGGCATCTATATGATTTCGCTAGCTCTTGACTGATGGTCGTCACGAAATTTGGGTCGACATAGTGCATTTGAAACAGGTTTAATCTATCGATATTAGTTGGTTTATGTTCCCAATAAGTGTAAGCGTCTTGGCCTTTGATAATATTACCATTGCGTCAAAATACCAATAAAAAGAAAAAGGCCAAGACACTCACACTTATGAATTAAGGCCTCATCCACTATGAGTCTTGCTGGCTTTCCAGCAACACCGTTTCCCAGAATAGAGACGATCGTACGGACTTTGATTTTTGCGTCCCTGGTGCAACTAAAAGTTATTTTACTCCTGAGTTCCTCAGCTTCGTTTTTTACCATATATGACAATTTCAATTTGTTATTGTCATATATGGAAGAAGATAATTCTTCGAGTAACAGTCTTAGTAGACCTTCGTTTCCGAATTCAAAGGTCCTCATAATTTTCTCACAGGTTGCAAGGTCAACTTTAAAGGTCTCCCTTACAATTACTGTCAATCCTAGAGGAGATTGCAACCTTTTGCGTTTAGTCGCACTTTGGTACCTCTGTACCATGACTGCCCTTGGGTTAGATAATTTAAAAGTTAAAATTATTGTCTATACCAAACGTTGAACTCAATAAATCTAAGGAACTACTGGTTTGAATTGAATTTTTTTTTAGAGAATAAGAAATGAATGTCACATCTTTTTGAAATTAAAGGTTAATTATTAAGGTTATTTATTTTGTGCAAAATAGATATAATATGTACATGAGATGTTAGATTTTACAAAAATATATCTACTATATGGGCTATATATAGTGGATAAACAAAAAAAAATCCAACGATTTTCATTTTAAAATAGTACTAAATATAAATATTTTATATTACATTTGACTGTAATATGCCAGTCGGTTTCAATATTTGGACTAACAACTACCGAACGAACGCGACAAAAGGTAAATCAGAGGGGAAACTGTGTTTAAAGTAAGGGTTAGTATTTCGTTCATTCAGGTTGAAATTAACTCTTCAAGTTAAAAAGAGATAGATAGAGAGGGGAGATTACACACAGACAGCTGATATACCTTGCTATATTTATAAATCAATTTAGAGAAGTATCTATCTTTATACTTATAGTATAAAACATGTTAGTTCAAAATGTCGTACGCGTGTAACTTATAAATTTAGCGTGACCTGTAATAACTATCGATATTTATATAAAAAAATATAACATTCTAACTAATATAAAAAATCTACGTGATGAAAGGCAATTATTATAGTTACGTAAATATATTTTAAAATATGAACGTTACGTTATTAAATAAATAATCGTGGAGTTCAGTGAGCTAATTTTTAATATAGGACGATGTATAATCAGTGAAAATATTATTATTTTTTAGAGTTCCGTACCTCAAAAAGTAAAAACGGAACCTGACAACCTAACAGACAGAAAACAAAGTGATTCTATAAAATTTTGTTGACGTTGAAGACCATTTTTCTCGAGATCGCGTGAAGCTGAAATCAATAACAAATATACTACGGTCCCTTGGAGAATAAAATAAATGAAGCTTCTGAGTCAAAATCTAAAGATATTATCATTTCCTTTTGAGGTACGAAATCCTAAAACGCAACCCTCCAGAACTCAGCGGAAAGTGGGGAGCAGAGTGTATTAACACTAGGTCCCCTGTGCGTACCCCGCTAGAAGCGGGATATAGCTTGAAATTAAAAAAAAACCCTAAACATCTAATTAAAAAAAAAAATCAGCTTCACGCTGTATCCCGCTCACTGCAGGGTAGGCAGAGGGAACCTAGTGTTAACACTCCGTTCCCCATTTTCTGCCGAATTCTGGAGGCATTGCGTGTTGAGTGGCAGAACTCAACGCCGCGCTTGTCCTCGAGACCAGAGCGAAGAAATGGAAATATAAATTTAAGTAAATATTTCATCTCCTCGAGTGGAAAACGAACGAAAACCCTAAACATCTAATTAATTAAAAGAAAATCCAAATAAGAATATCTAGGGAGATAATTAATCACACAGGGTCGATTAGTGACCGCCGTTTCAATGATAACATACATATAGTTGTTCAAACATTTAAATTTATGTAAATTTAAAATATACCCATTAAAATACCTAATAACTTAGTTCTGCGGGTAATATGTTGTATTGTTTATATATTCAAAATTCTGTTTGCGAGATTTACTTAATATTTGGAAATAGACATATTTGATGTGCTGTCATGGCCCTATTGTCCTTGACAGCATCAATAAACCTATAAAAAGAGAGTAGTAATAAGTCAAGATTTGAATTGGTTTAAAAGTGCCTTAAATTTATACATTCCCTCGAGTGGGAATCGAATCCACAACAGTCAGACCGCGTTTATAGTTACACGCTTAAGCGAACAGACTACGTCTTAAAAAACATTAATAATTGGATACAACTATTGTCGCTGTCGCAGGCACCGATGACGAGATACCGATTTAATTTCATGTACGAGATTATCTACCTAATATTTTTCATCCCGACGCCGTCGAGCCGAGACAAGCAACACTACGTTTGTGAGTTCGATTTTCACTCAAGGGAATGACTTATTATTTTTATTTTATTCATTGCTTCGCTCTGGCACCAAAGCAAGAATATTGCATTGAGTTCCGCCACTCAACACGCAATGCCTAGAAAAAAATCAGCGGAACGGAGTGTCTTAATACTATGTTTCCTCTGCCTACCCTGTTGTGGCGAAATACAGCGTGAAGTTGATTTAATTTATTTTTTATTTTTATATTTCATCCCTTACTCGCAAATTATTTTTAGAAGATACTTAATAGGATACCTTATGATAGTAATTGGCGTAATTAATTATTGTCTGAAACTGAACTGTTGTTTGACACTAAACACCTTATACACCTTATAGTTTGCTACAAATACCTGAATAAATCAAGTGAAGTCTAATTTGAGAACTTGAGTAAACAACACAAAAAAATATTATTATATTTGAATTTTTTTTCTTAATCAACTTTTATTTGTTGAGGCGATTCGTGGGGCGGGACCAGAAGCGTGAACTGCAACCGCATCATGTTGTGACCTCGATTTCCACTCGAGGAAATTTAATATTTAATATTATAATTTCTTAGCTCTGGTGTCGAGACAAAGCGCGGTGTAGAGTTCTGCCACTTAGCACACACTGCCTCCAGAATCCGGCGGAAAAAGGGAATATGAGTGTCTTAACACTAGATTTTCTCTGCCTGATGTGTGTGGGATGCAGTATGAAGCTGAAAAAAAAACTTATTACTACTAGTTCTTAATTTATATTTTGTTAGTTTAAATAATCGTAATGAAAATTTCGTATAATACGGTATACTGAACTTTTGTAGGTCAAATGTTAATATATGACTCATACTGATAAGTTATCAATTCACGTCTGTTCAGTTACTGATATTTGTCACAATGCTTTATTGTTATTATGACAACAATACTTTCATAAACATTTTTTGACTGCGTTTGCAAAGCACGATGGCCTTAGATTCTATTTGGGGAATGATATTAAATTTTTTCTCATACACATAGATTTACTAGTAGAAATCTCAGTTAGATATAAATCTACCCTTGCTTGGGAACACTTCATTCTGTATTTTTAGCCCAATTAACAATTGTCACTTAGTTTCCTCTGCCTACCTGCTAGATGCGTAAAGCTGAAAATGAAATTCTGTGTGTATTATGTTCTAGCATTAATAATCAAGACCGTGCCTATATAATATAGGTACGTCGTGAGTATTATTAATGTAATTAAAAATCCTAAATTAAAAAATAAGAAAAGTTACTTCAAAATTTTATAGTCTATTTTCAAAACACAGTAGATAAGTCTACGATGAAATTCTTTTTCTTAGCCCTAAAAATGAAACCTAGTAATTTAACCTCACTTCCACCATAAATCTTTTTGCCATTTTTTTTATCACTCGTTCGTTCGATGTGCCTAAACCAGCTGAGCACGTTCTTCTTCATTCTCACGGTGACGTCCTCGCTAGTACCCGCCATTCTGTGTATTTTTTTATTGCGAATTCGATCAGCTAAGCTGACTCTGCATATCCTATGAAGAGATCGCATCTCCACATTCACGGCATTCCTCTTTCTTTCATTCTTCTTCTGTAATACCCACGTTTCGCTGCCGTATAACAGCGTCGATACTAACACTACATTGTGTACGGCCAAACGTGCAGCTGTGCTGACGTTTCACCATCTCATCAATGCAGCTAAGGCTCCGTTAACCTTGTTACCTGCAACAGTATTGCTGCGGAAAGGCGTATGTCTTTCTACACCTATCTCGTATTTTCCATCTCTACTGAACATACCTCTCAAATATACTACTTCATTTACTTGTTCTAATATCTTACCAGTTACACTCATTTCGTCCTTTTTCATTAATCCGTCCGTCCCGTAATCGAATCGAATTAAAAAAATTGCAGGTTTCAATTGCAAGTTGTGCAACGTTTGTTACATTACAAAATGCAGTTGACATTATCTGCACTAACAAGAAAAATAAAGTTCAACATAAGAATGCATATACCGAGGGTTCTGCATCAATTTTAGGATCGCATCGGGAAGTACAGCTTATAAAAGTTGACAAGTTTAAGTTTGCGAGCGTGTGCATTTATTTTGTATAAAATGAACTACACATTTAAATTTTTTTATTATATATTTGTAATATTTTTTGCCTTATTTATTAAGTTGTCACTTGGTGTTACATTTGATTCATAAATACTCGTATCCTTTAATTGTGTTCACTTAGTTTTTTTACTGTACTCCAAGGCACTGTAAATATAGATATTTAATATAAAACTCAGCTTGTGTACCTCTACATAGTCATCCTAAGGGTTTCGTTTTTTTCGTTTAAGAAACAGAACCCTGAAAATTACGCTGGCAGCATTGCTTCTGTGTCGTAAAGTTTACAAACAATACTGATATGGTCGTAATATAGACATTTCTTACTAATTTATCGTGCTTTCGGTCATTGTAATACAATAAATAATAAAATTCACATAATCAAAGAAATAAATACTACATTTTATATACTGGGATTACAAATGTTATTTGAATTTACGTAAGTAGGCCGTTGCAACTTTTACGACTTTTGATAGTCACGAGACATGCTGCAAATAAAGTTACCTGGAACCAGTTGGTCGGACCATGTGACTAGGTGAGCTCACCACCTCGTGATCAGATGGCATTATTTAATATATTACATACTATTAAACGGATTTGGTTTTGCTCGTATGTAAATACAATTTACTTAGTTAAAAAAAACATCATGGTTTAAATTTTACTACAAATATATATTTACTGTAAGCATTTTGTATAATAAAATACATTTTTTTTACTCTGTTAAAATATCATGTAGGTTGTAGCTCTATCAAAATGGTTTCAGCGCTTTTCTATGTCTAGATTTTAATGTCTACACATAAATACTACAAAATAAAAAGCCAGTCGACTGTAAAGTCGACTGGTTGTGGGTTCGATCCCCACTCGAGGAAATAAATATTTATTTACAATTATATTTTCATTTTTTCGCTCTGGTGTCGAGGCAAATTACGGCGTTGAGTTCCGCCACTCAACACGCAATGCCTCCAGAACTCGGAGGAAAGTGGGAAACGGAGTGTCTTAACATTAGGTTCCCCCTGTCTACCTTGCTGTCTGCGGGTTACAGCGTAAAGATGATTTAATTTTAAAAAATAAATTCGCAGACAGACAAATTCTAAGGCCACTAATGTTGACGACGATTATATTTAAGTAAAACTACGACGTTCCGCTATTCAGTAGCCATAATGTTATTATACAAATGTTTCTTATAAAATTTTTCATTTCTTTTATTTAAATAATTTGAATATTATTATAATATTTTGTGTTTACCATTGTTGTGTTAAGTGTAAAAGGAATGAATATTGTTATTGTGTAATAATAAATAATATAGTGGCCATTGTGGTTTAGTGGTTCATCTGACTTTAGGCGTTATAATTGTGAGCTCGATCTCTATTCGAGAACCTAAAATATACTTATTATATGAGTTTTATTCCTCCGTTGATTGGGCGCATTATACTCAGGCCGAATGCTCCACTTGGTCCCCACAATGCTACATCTCGTTGGCTGTAGTGGGCGGGGATCTCTCACTATCCAGTGTGGTTGTGTAACGGAGACCCGTTCCGTCAACGTAGGTCAGGAGGTAGGAGATGGTAATATGCGCATCTTCAACTCCCCCTACCCTAGAGGAGCTAATCACGATTACCCCATCGTGATCCTCCTGCAAGTCATTGAAGCTGCGGGACCTTAAGAGAAACCCTGGGGAACCCTGAAGGCAGCGATCGTGGCGTCGTAGTAGTATGCACGAGAGATCGTGTAGCGTCTCATTTTGATGGACTCATTTTGATCACTAAAATGGGTAATATCGGGTTCACCGGTGAGCACGTACGTCCGTTATTCACTTTTCTGCCTTTCGCACTGGCAGTCTTCGTAAATGTGTTTTCCAGAGATATAACAAGAAAAAAAATAGGATTGTCAAAGAGAATTTCAGGCACTCTGTTCTGCGTTTTACGCTCGAATTCTTGTGAGGTTTGTGGGATATTGTGTGTAGAGGAACTCAACGCCGCACTTTGTTTTGAGATAGCAGGGAAATTAAAATAAGTTATTTTCCGAGTAAATAGAACCCACTAGCATACAACCGCCGTAGCCGGATAAAAAAGGACTACGTAGAGTTGTTGTAGTTGCAAAAGGAATTCCTAAAGAACTCTTCATTAAATAACTTGAAAATTGTGTCACAACTTACCCAGTTGAATATGATAATAGCATTCATCTACGTAGTTTTAAATAAAATTTTGGCTTTACATATGTTAAACCTTATCTAATATTTAACGCTTAGAAGCATTCTTCTGTAAGACTGCCTATAGTTTTAATTGATAATATTTATAGATTTATTGATATAAAAATCTGTGAATTGTGTTAAAGTTATTTAGATTTAATTAATAAATATTATATATCTTAGTGTATCTAAATATATGTGTATATGTTTTAAAATAATTATCTAAACTAGTGCAGACTAAATGCAGCGCTTGACGATTTCTATTCTGTAGATTAACTAACTTATTTTATAACTAGATTATTTGTCACCCTAATGTCGCAGTCGAATATGTAAGTATAGTAATATAAAGTATAGCGGTCTCTTTCGTACGGCCCACACGTAGATATTTTATTGCAACATAAAATTATATATAATATTGAAAAAAAAAAGCATTTATATAACAAGTTATGGTTTTTGACACTCACTTCAAAATCTTTTTTTTTTACATAGAAAAGTAAAAAATAAATCGCCGTCTAGAGATGTCCTTAATGAACATGCTCGGTTTCCTTCCCTCTTAAAAATCCTTTTGAACACGGCATTTCAACCTAGCTTTTGCTAGTTGGTGCACTCTAGTAGAATATATATATACGTATTTCCTTTAAAATTTATCAGGTCCAATAATTGACATATTGTACCGACTGGATCCTTCTTTTCTTCAGCTTCACGCTGCATCCCGCGATTAGCAAGATAGGCTATGGAACATAGTATTAAGGCACTCCGGCCTACTTACATTACTGGAGAAAGGAATGGAAGATATTAAATATTTTATTTTCTCGAGTGGAAATCGAACCCACTACATGTCGCTATTACAGTCGCACGTTTTTGCTCCTGTGCCACGACTGGCTTTAACATTTTTATGATTAATTATAACTTATACCTATACTGTAATATTTATTCAGATGGATTTCATTAGTATTGTGGAAGAAACCATTTAGTGTATTTAGAAGACAATATTAGCATATTTTAATTTGTATGGTAATATTCCAAATAACGAGAATTAATTTCATTGTGAACGTTGCGGGATTTCCGCGGATTGAGAGACGCGGTCACTCGTAGTGATTGGATTAGAACATCTGATTGGATAGGAGTCAACTGTTGCTTATAAATAACATTAAATAGATAAATATATTTATTAATTCATTTTTATTCTGGTATCTTAAAACTATATTTCTAACTTATTATGCATATATTTTGGATACAAATATTTTTAGGGTTCCGATATAAGATCGTTTTGTTTTCCGTCTGTAGATCTGTCTGCCTTTATCTCAGGAACGCTCGGAGATATTGAGTTGCAATTGAAATCATATACTCAGATCTATGGCTTCATGATCTCTTAAGAAAAACGTATTAGACATTACCTTAAAAAAAAGATATGCCGCAAAAAATGCGTCATTGACACTATAAAGGGAATCAAAATTAATAGGGTATTTTCGGTTGACCTAGAATTATGAAATTTGACAGTTAGTAGCCTGTAGATACAGGTAGTACTAATTCAGGAAAAAATAAAATAACAGCCTTAAAAGGGCGCTAAATTAGGTATTAAAGTCGCTAGTTCAAGTGAGATATCAGATGGAAAGACTCTGGCTAAGCTAGGCTTAAATTTCACAAAAAGCTCGAGACCTTCAATTTTTGTACGGAACCCTCGGTAGGCGAGCCCAACTCGCGCTTATCCGTTTTTTTCGTTTTAATTTTGTAGTAAGTACTTTACTGAATTGGCAATTTTATAATTGTCTTTGGCAAATGAATCATTTAAATTTTATATTTCAGATTCAAAAAATTATTTATGCTTTATATATAAATAGTCCAATAGCAATATTATATACATATTTAGCAACAGCATATATTTTACATTCTAGTTCAACTTTTTCACTTACTACCATAACTTTAAAAATGTTCTCTATTTCACATTTTACCGATTTCATTTTTATCCAATCTCGAGTTGATATGAAGTGTGGAGCTCTTGATTGTTCTGAACTTCAAATGGACTCTACATTAGAAAAGCTATATATCAAAGAACTTTAATAATACGGATATAGAAGCTTAAAATCGATTACTATAGTAGCTGAGGGCAGTCGTGGGGTAGGGGCATAAAGTGTAGCTGAAACGTGACTGGTTCAATCCCAATTCGAGAAAAGTATCCTATTTTATTTTAGTTTCCCTTTATAGTCTCGAAATACGTGTTTTTTGTAATATAAACGGCCATATCTTTTTTAAATAAATGTAGTAATATGATTTTTTCAGGAAATCATGGGGCCGTAGATCTATATATGGTTTGAATTTCCACTCGATATCTTAGTATATCTTCTATCTTAGTATATCTCAATGTCTATGATAAAGGCTCTTCACAGACATACATATAGACGGACAACAAAGTGATCTTATAGGAGTTCCTTTTTTCCTTAAAAGGTACGGAACCCTAAAAATTAAGAAAACTAAGTATAAAAGTTAAAATTAAAATTAGGTTTACGCTGTATCCCGTACACAGCAGGGTAGGCAGAAAGAACATAATGTTAGGACACTCCGTTACCCACTTTATTCCGAATTCTGGAGGCATTGCGTGTTGAGTTACTAGTTTCAAAATCGATATTTGTCTTTCTTATGTCCTATTTATTCTAATAAAGTGAAAAATCCAGAACAGTGCAGTAACTACTACAGCTATAACAAATTGCTCTTTAAATATTAATATTTATGTATACTCGTATTAATGATAATAACATTTTCTTAGTTCCTTTTCCTTATAAAATGTCATAATTGGGCTTATATCTTTTATGAGGCCTATATTAATTTCGTGACAGGAAAAACTTACTCTGAAATATTTTTTTCGTTTATATGTATTCTTATAATATTGAAAATATTTTATCTGACTGCTACCTCTATTTGCTTTATTACTTCTCATACTTTTTTCTTTATTAGCCTTTGGTTGCTTTTTTTAATACAAGTACTCGTATTCTATGCCGTCGGGGATGGGTACATTATTAAATTATACCTGATTATGAAATAAATTTTGTAAATCTTACGTAAGCTTTTTCAAGATCATATCGTATAATTGATAATTTCATGATAACGATATCATAAAAAATCATAAATCAACTCATAGAATAGTCAATGTTTAATTACTTCATGATATTGTTTCGATCATATCTGACCAAATCCTAAAAAAAATACATTATTTACAGATAGAGTTTTTTTTATGAGAAATATTAAGTAAGTAAGTTTATTTGTCATATAGAGAAGTCTGTGTATATCGAAAATAATGCATTATTAAAATAAAAAAAATAGTAAATGATGAGAGTGTTAAATATTCTACATTTTGTTACATATTCTAAATTTGAAATATGGTTATGAATGTATATAGTAGGGATATTGATGCATATAGTAGGGCAGGCGTAGGGAAAGTAGGTACTGTTAAGAGACTCGGACCAATCCACTTAAGACTCAGTCCAATTTTCGAGACAGCGTGTTGAGTGGCAAAGTTCAGGCTCACTATTTGTCTTGTTACTAGAGCAAGGAAATGAGAAAAATTCATAAACCCACAACAGTCGCGTTGCAGTCCGACGCTGTGCCCCTACACCACGCCACTATATGTGTGTTTATCCATTATAGTCATCATTTAATGATATTAAAATGTAGTCATATAAGTCAAACGTTTAGTATTTTTATTATTAAAAGTAAGTATTTCGTGGGAACGGACAAATTTCTGTTCAAATTCTCTCATCATGACAAAAACGTCATCCCAACATTGTTTCAACGTCGAAAACGACTCAGAGTTGAAAATTTAATTTTACGAGTAAATTTGCTTTGTGTCCAACGTGAGCTATGTTTGTTATGATTTATTTTTACCTTGTTATGTTTTGGAGATATGATGGATAGTAAATTTTGAATGTGTTTTATAAGATTAAGGTTGGTATTGACAGTTCAGTAATTTATTTTACAGTAACTGAAACGAAATAAAAAAAATCAATGGAGCGTCTAAAAATGGACAATTTAATTAATTTTAATTAATAGTAAATTGGGACTGAAATAGTATATAAATCACTCTGTTTTTTGTTTTTTGAGTAACTAAACAACTATATTAAGAATGTATACTAGTAGACTGCTTTTAATGATAATCGTATTACATTTTTTGACGTCATTTCCAAAGTTTAAGTACACATCGGTGGTAAGCGATTTTGTTCTTAGGATAAATATTAAATATAAATACTCAAGGTTTGATTATAAGGCATTCAGTCAAAAGAGCTAAGACTTAATCAAATGGATGCAATTTGTATATTATTTAGTTGTTACTTAAATTTCGAGGCACGCGCTAGCGCGTCCAGCCAAGTTAAAAAGCTAGGAACGCGCGATGTCTATTTTACACGAACCATTTCAAGTTGCTTTTGAGTAGGCATGAGACGTATTTACGATACCAGGTTTTGAAACCGGCTTCAAAGTACAGCACCCTGGTAGGCGTAGGCGCAGACAATACTTGCAACTATGGACGATAATTTGGATATTTACCTACGTTGCGAGGTGCGAGCGCGAGTATAGCATGGCCGAGCCACCGAGAGTATAGTACCGAGTACCGCGTCCGCCTGAATACGACCGAAATACTTGCCATACGATGGGGTATAGGACTTATCATTCAAATTAAGTGTCAAATGCATAACAAATTATGGTACACTACTGCTTAGCCATTAATCATTCAAATTTCTTTTGATAAATGTATAACATGCATTTTTATTATCAATTATAAAAGTTTCTGAAAATAAATATTCTGTTTGATTTTGGAGTAAAATTCTAACAAAAACAAAAAAACCATGTATATATATAAAATTAAATCTACTACACCTGCTATACAAGTTTCTTAATTTTCGAAAGATAAATTAAAAATAAAATATTATATTTATATCTATTAGTAGACAGTTATAAGACTGTAATTAAAAATTAGGAAGAAAAGAATTTAATTTTATATAAAAAAATGTATGAGATTTTCAATAAAGTCCAATTTGCAACCGGTTAGGACAAAAAACACCACATTCTTTTGCAAATACTTGGATATGATAATAGACCGTATTCGACACTCGAATAGGAAATACACTTATTTGCGTTTCAAAAATCAAACGATTTTAATCCTTACTTATCAAAACACAATACGGAAAAAGAACCAATTTCCTATGCAAGTATTTTTTACTTTATTCAAACGCGCGGTGACTGGACTGCTTACCGTCCGCGAGTATTGTCTTTTGCTTAAAACCCATATTGATAGCAAATACTTGTAAGTATTTTGGACACTGATTTTTGACGGTGGTATTTTAATGTACTCGGATTTTAATTTTAGGGAGCTCTGGTATTGAATTTTGCAAGTACGTCTCATCTCTACTTTTGAGCTCTTCGCAACTCGTTGAAACCACATGAAATTCAGCACATTTGTTAAACCCCTTAGTTTGTGATGTATGTAATTTATTGATGTTTTAACTTCTAAAAACCGGCATTTTTGTGACTGACTGACTCACTCATCAAAAACCTAATCTACTTCTCGGTCACCTAGATACTTGATATTTAGTGCTTCCTTCTTTTTTTTTACTGGGCTAACAGGATGATATTTGATTGCCTGGTGGCACCAAATCAAATATCAACCTAATAGTCCAGTACAAAAGGGCACTAACTTAACTTGTAAATATAGTAGATCATGTATGTATAAAATTGTCAAATGAAATCAAGAGCTTGAATTTTATCCCGATTGAATTCGGCACTCATATAGATCTCCAATTCTTTTGTTGGTGAAGTCGAGAATGACGCATTACTTAACGTTTAACTTGGCTCTCGTTTTACATTTATGTTTTGGATGGGATTATATTACACATTTGCTTCACTTGTATATCACATTTTATTATTTTATTTGCTACTTGTTGAAAGGAGGAAAACCTAAAACATATTGCAATTTTGGAACATTGCCAGTAGATTGTGTCAGGTGTTGCTTCCAATACAGGCTGTTATGTGGCTTTACTCACTTACGCCCAACTGTTGCTAAAATTATATAAGCGTTAGTACTGAATAAGATTTAATCTAGAGCAACTGTGACCTAATCTATAGTAGACATGAAACATATTATTATAATTATTATCAATACTATATATAAAATTGGCCGTCGCGGCGCAGAGGCACAAGCGCGCAAATGTTAACGCGACGGTTGTGGGTTCGATTTCCACTCGAGGAAATTAAATATTTTGTATTTTCATTTCCTCGCTTTGGAATAAGGCAAAGTGTAGCTTTGAGTTCCACTACTCAATGCATCAAAACGGAAAATAGAGAAGAGAAGTATCTTAATTGAGAACGGAGTGTCTTAATACCAGGTTTCTAGGTTCTCTCTACCTTCTTTTTACCGCATATAGCAGATATGCGGAAAAAAGCATGAAGCTAAAAAAGTATAAAACGCTACTGTTATTGAGTGACAAGTGACAAGTGTTTGTTTGCGTAGAATCCTGAAATTTTGCATGTGAGTTACTCTGCATTTGGCACGTGTATGTAAAAAATAAAGTTCATAAAAAAATCTTTCAAATCGCTTCGTATCCTAGAAAACGGCAAAAAATATTTCATGCGTCCGTTGTTCTACATTTTACATTTTTGTAGAAAACGTTAAAATTAAATTTTAAATTCTTTTAAGCTCAATTTCAAGCTGTCAGTTTATACAAAACGTGGTTTATATTCCAGTATTAAAAGTTATCTATTTTGTTATCTATTTTTGGATAGAATCTGATTATAAGCATGATATTAGTGGATTCAATCTCCACTAGATTAAAATAATTATGTTGAAATTATTTTCATTTTGAAAAAATGTGCGAAAAGTGCAGAATATAGTGTCTTTGCGTTAAGTTTTCTTCTATGACGGAAAGAATGACGGTGGATCATTTCTATAAATATCATAACCATCATGTTTAGTTTTGCACTTTAAACCGCTAACAAATATCAGGTTTACGAAATATAACTATAAATTAATAATTTATTCTCTTGAACAAATCTCCCATAACGCAATAAGCTTCTTATTCTCAATACATAGTAACTTTAAAGCAACGGTACATTTCTTAAATAAAAAGTATCTTCACTGTTTTGTCCTCAGCTTAAAAGCCCTTTGCTACCTTTATAAAGGAAATTGGAGAATAGATACCATTCATTTGCAAATACTTTATCAAGAAAAATGATAGAACACAAAAGATTTATGTTTTATATTTTGAATGATAGTAAGTCGAGTACAACTAAAATAAGAATGCTATTATAGTTTTGAAAACGTTTTTTAAATAGATTGCCTTAAATCTATTCTGCCATTAAGAGCTGCTAAGCATTCGTAATGTATATTGTAAAAAGTACTTGTAAGTAATATTCTTCGAAATATTAAGACCAAATTTAAACATAAAAGAAAATTTAAATAACATATGACGTCCTCGTGGCGCAGAGGCACAAGGGTGTGACTGTAACACGACGATGTGGGTTCGATGCCCGCTCGGCGGAATTAATTATATATTAATATTTTAATTTTTCGTTCTGGCACCAAGGCCAGTTGAATTCCGCCTCTCAACATGCAATGCACGCTTAATGCATAATTTAACATAACTTTTACAAAAATTGTTACATTTGCTCAAAACTCTCTCATAAATTATAATTTGTATTCTATTATAAATAAATATAAACCGTGGCACAACCATCGATCGCATGCAGTACGGACTTGGAGTTAAACAAATAACATGGTGGGACGTCTAAGTATAAACGCAATAGTTATGGATTTGTTCTCCAATTAAGGGAGTAAATTATTTTCATTTTCCAGGTCTAGTAAATTAAAACGCGGCGTTGAACTCCACCACTTAACACGCAATGATATAAAAAGAAATAGGCGGAAAGTGAAGAATCAAGTGACTAACTTACTAGCTCCTACCAAAATCTACATTGTACTCATAACATAAACTCAGTAAATACTTTTTTTTAACATTGGCGAAGCTAGAATCCGATACACCTAAATATAGTTCTTTACTAGTATTTATTCGCACTACTTTTTATTCGTGTCATATTGGAATATTGGAAAATAAACCAAAACGTAATCAAAACTGAATTGACCTATTTCGTGGGAAGCCGTACTCGAGTGGATTAGACGATAATTCCCTTACGCGGTGCCATGATCAGAATTTCGCTTTGCTTTGCGATGGCTTAGTTTTTTAATTAAAATTCTATTTACGTAATGTACTGTACGCTTGGGGAAGTTTTGCTAAGAAGAGTTTTAGTTGTCATTCCTTACGTACTATTTGTGAAATGTGATATATGAAAATACATGTCTTTTGGTATCTATGTATGAAATCAGTATTGCTAAAAAATTAAGTATTTACAGGGCCATGTGTCATCTTGGTCGTTCAGAACTAAAAATGGAAAAAAATAACATTAATTATTAAAATAAATCATTTTCTAAGAAAAATGCCTCAAGAGTAATATTTACGAAATATTTATTGTTTTTTTATTTCAAAGTTAAAAAAATCTAATATAATTTTTTTGACCATTTCACGTGTGATGGATGAGAAATGCCGGACGAGAGTCAATCAAATGTATAACTTAATTTCATTGCAATCAGTGGAGCAGATTGAAATTTCAGATTAAGCGCTATCGTGCATTTATTTAATCTCTTTAGTGCTAATTAGCTTTCATAAATATTCTATACAAGCACTAACTCTTGAAAGACAATTTTCAATAAGAAGGTAGCCCGAGTAATTTATGTGCATTACTTTTTATGATTTGATATTAACGTGACGGTTGGGTTTGATCCCCACTTTCATTCTGCCACTCCACATGCCATATTTCGAAAATCGAGCACCAAAATGAGGTGTTAAGTGTATTGATATCTAGTATATCATCAGCCTACGCTGTATTATACGTAAAAAACGGGACAAGCGCGAGACGGACTCGCTCGTTTTTAGATTTTTTTGGAATAAGTACTTGCCAAGTACCTACCAAATTTCATAATTCTAGGTCAAAGTAGAGAAGATTAATTTTGATTCCCCTTATAGTGTGAAAATACGCGTTTTTTGTCATATTTTTTTTAAGTAATACATTTTTTCGGGGAGTCAAGTGACCGTAGGTTAGAGTATATGATTATAATTTTAAATTGGTATCTCCAAGCGTTCCTGAGTTAAAGGCTCTTCGACAGACAGACGGATAGACAACAAAGTGACAAAAAAGTGAGTTATAAGGATTCTTTTTTTCTTCAAAAGGTACGGAACCCTAAACAGCGTGAAGCTACAACCTTAATAAGGACCAGAGTTGTCGAGTAGGTATTACCTGTGTACAGCTAGTTTTATCGATCAAAATATTTATTCAATGCAGATGTTAACCAGCTAAGATACTTGAACTTTATGAGTAAGCAAGCATATGCTAATTAACGAGCTATTTGCTCCAATTTATTTTTTTATTTTGTTAGTAAATAATTATTATTTATAAAATTGTAGTCATTGTGGCGCATCTAGGTCGTGCTTGGAGTTTTAGGTTCAATCTAATTGAAAGTAAAATATTTACTCTTCTCTCTCACTATTAGGATTCAATTTCGGAAAGGTCCGAACTCTGCCTGTTTACCATATCTTAAATCCATGTATCCATATCCATACAAATAGGTGCTCATTGATAATTACATGATGTGTGAGTAACAGAATTATTTAGTACACGCCTTTATGTCGTCGGAGTGCAGAGGCACAAGCATGCGACTGTAAACATGTCGGTTGTGGGTTCGATTCTCACTCGAGGCAATGAAATATTTAATATTATCATTTTCTCGATCTGGTAATGAGCTACTCTGCTATGTGATGAATACAGCGTCAAACTAAAATAATGTTATACCTATTATATTTTTATTTAGAGCTGACTATCGTAGCTTAAGCTTTCGGGTTACTAAATTATTTTTATTTCTTTGATCTGGTAAGATAAAATGTGGTATTAAGGCGTTAAGTTTGCTACTTAACCCGTAGTAATTTAATTTCAGGCGGAAATTGAAACAGAGTGTCTTCACAAAGTTCTTTCTGCAAATTATTTCGTTCTTTTTAAGCAAAATTCTGATAAAGAGAGAAAATATCCTATTAGTAAGTAATTTACATAAAATTAAAATTACGTTGTCATAATGGATTAAAGTTACCGCAACAAATGGGTGACGTAATAGAAATGGAAGAGTCGAATACTATACAAAGGTCAGGGCTTCTTCGATAAAACTACTGTAGGTCTACTTAGGTTCTAAAAGTCCTTGAAAGGCAAAAGAATGGAATTATTTGAAAATTATAATATAAATCAGTAAAGATGTTATTTTTCTGGGTTTTTATATGATACATATTTGCTGGAAAATAAGAGATACTTCTAAATAAATCAAAATCAGCTTCACGCTGTAACCCGCACACAGCAGGGTAGAAGAGGGAACCTAGTGTTTAGATACTCCCCACTTTCCACCGAATTTTGGAGGTATTGCTTATTGAGTGGCGGAACTCAACGCCGCGCTTTGCATGGATACTAGAGCGGAGAAATCGAAATATAAATTTGAATAAATATTCCATTACATTGAGTGGGGTAGTATAGATCTCAGATTAGATAGCACCCTTGTGTTAAAACACTCCGTTTCCTAATTTTCGAGACATTGCGTGTTGAGAGGCGAAATTCAATGCCGCGCTTTGTCTTGTTACCACAACAAAAAAATGGAAACAATTCGTTACCTCATATAGGAATCGAACTCACAACCCCGCATTTACATTTGTATGACTATACCACGACGTCCTCTATCATAGATATCCAGTAGAAAAGGAAATTCTCAAAGAACCAACCGCCAACAGCTGCACTGTAACATGGCAATTGCACCTCGATAGCAACAGTCAAACGTATTATTTCAATTGATACAATAAAATATTAAAAAGTAGCGTAAGGTCGTTTCAAATGTTCGTATTATACGGCCTTAGCTTAGCGGTCCCTCGCGACGAAGCCTTATGTTGCCGTCACGATACTATTCTGTGGTAATCTTACTTACGAGTTAGAGTTATTTTCTTTTATCAATTCTTACTATGTTATATGAATAGTTAATTATTATGTGGGTAATCTTACAAAAAATATAAGTGAAGGAAAATATGTGTTTACTTGTTTGAATCATTTCTATTTATGGAAGATACGTGATTAAAATTTTGTTTAAAAATCAGCTCCCCGCTGTATTCCGCACACATCAAGGTAGGCAGAGGGAGCCTAGTGTTCTGGCACTCAGTTCTCCACTTTCCGAAGAATTACAGAGGCATTGCGTGATGAGTGGCCTCGATACCAGAGCGAAGTAATGAAAATATAAATTTAAATAAATATGTCATTGTCACGAGTGGGGATCGAACCCACAATCAGTCGCGTTTAAAGTCAGTATGTTCCTGCGCCACGACTGGCCTCAAATAAAATGTGCAAAATTATAATATAATAATAGCTTTAATATGGCACAGCATACAATATTTTTAAATTTAAAAAATTGTCTAAAATAAAGCAAATTATTCGACAACACGCTAGTTACATAGTTTCGAGCGTTTCCGCATTGATTGTGAAATTTCAATATTTGTACTATATAGGCGTTTCTAGAGCAAATATACACTTGAACTATTGCCAAATACAAAAGGCACCATACAGTACGCACTATGGTTTAGTAAATTCAAATCGAAGTCGTAGAATCCAAACTCTATCACCCTGTATCCATTTTACGAAATAGTGATATGACAAGACCATTTACCTGAATGAGATTTGAACCCACAACTATTAAATTATGTACGAGGTACGATGACATTCGTTATATTTACTAAGTGTTTTATACTATCACATTTATTAGGTCGTTTACCATTTTGTTCTTATCGTCATCTGCTATATCTTAAAAAGTGACAAATATAATTTTACTCACACTTTGTCACCAACTTAAGTCTGAGGTAAAGTAAAACACGAATTTATTTTGTTAAATAAACGGAACCATAAATAATGATCAATATATGTTTTGCATGAAACGTTCTACTCTTTTCTCAAATATATTGGTGAGAGAAAAGAAAAGCCAAGGTGTGACGTTGACGTCCTGGTTACTATATTATTATTGTTTCTTAAGTGTTAGTAATTCATATGAATGTTTTTTTTTAACGACACGACATTCATTCCGCATGTAGTAATAGACAAAGAGAAACTAGTGTCAGGGCACTTCGCTCTGTTCTTTCCGTTCAAATTTGGGGTAAATAATGAATTCTCCCGAATTGGGATAGAACCTAATGATTGCTATGATTTCTATCCTACTGCACCCCGATAGTCTCCTTTTTAGTATTGGTTCTAAAATTAAATTTAGCTACAGTTCATCATGGTTATTTTAATAGCGGAAAAACGGTTTTGTGTTTACATTTACACCACACGATAAAAAGTCAAAGTCAATTCTTGGCGTGAATTTATTTATAAAAGTATTCTTACATTGATGCTATGTTGATACGATAAAAAATGTAGATCTTTATTTTTAAATAAAAGCGAATAATTAAAAAAGATATAAGTCAATGAGGCCAGTCGTGCAGCGGCACGAAGTGTGACTGTAAAACCGACTGGTTGTGGGTTCGATCCCCACTCGAGGAGATGAAATATTTATTTAAATTTATATTTCCATTTCTTCGCTTTGTGATCGAGGCTAAGCGCGGCGTTAAGTTCTGCCACTCAACACGCAATGCCTCCAGAACTCAGCAGAAAGTGGGGAACGGAGTGTCTTAACACTAGGTTCCCTCTGTCTACCCTGCTGTGTGCGGGATACAGCGTAAAGTTGTTTTTTTTTTATATAAGTCAATAATGTGTAATGTTAGATAGTGCGTCAGTGATTTAGTTGCAAGCTGATTGCTCAAGATCAAGGAGCCTATGGCCAAGATTTAGCAGGGGCTGTTATGATGATGATAAATGTGGAATACTGATTGATTTGGCGCCAAATTTGCTCTGCTTATCACTCAAAATCTATCATTTTTTCATAACTATTTTTAAAAATTCAAGGTGATGTACAAAATGATTATAGAAATTTTAGAAGATTTCACTAAACCTTGAGAGTAATCAATCTTCGGGGTAGATGGATTACTTCGGTGATTGAATAACAGTCAGATTAGCTGTTAAATTTTGCTATCTCTTTCTCTAGGATCATAAGATTTTTGCGTTTCTTTAGTATTAGCGACCCGCTTGAACTATATATACAATTATTTAGATACTGACTTTCGTGTTCAGTGTCACGATTATTTTAAAGACAATATATGTGTGTATACATTGAAAACAATTTAGTTAAAACGGTAGACTTAGCCAATTCAATAAAACAGTTATTTTACAGCAATTTTGCAGAATAGAATACGTTTATAACATTTTTATTTTTCAACCGATTGAAATTAAACAAACACGTTAGTTAAAGAAAGTTTTTTTTTAAATTCAATAGTGAAAAATAAATTTAAATTGGTTAAGAAGTTTTTGAGATCAGCGTGCTCAAAGGAACAGACAAACATAAAAAAAATATGACCGTTTTGGGTTCTTGTGCATTGTCAAATGCCCTAGAACACAAAATAATATATATATTTTTTATTTAGAATTTTTTAAATGTGTGTTTTGTGTGTGTATATTTTCATAGAGTATGACACCCAAAATTAACAATATAATTATAATTTTTCATTGAAATTTGTAGAATGATTCCAGATATAAATAATCAAAAAAAAGTACAAGAATAAAAAAAATACTATTTTTTATCCCTAAATTATAGTAAAAATAATTGAAATTCTGTAGAGATATAGTTTTTCTTAGTAGGAAAATAAAGCGAATTTAAAAATTACAAAGTATTAATAATTAATAATAATATATTTTTAAAAAATGTAATAATATCACGTTAAAAATATAATCAGATACCTACTAAAAATATAATCAGATGCTCTAAATTTGACTTGGCTATTTTTTTTTACCAGGCATCGAACCTAAAACGAAAACAAGCTGGAAGTACACTAACTTACAAATATAATAATTTATGTACACAAAAAATTGTAGAAAGAAATTTAGAGCTTGAGCTTGAACAGTGAATTTGGCACCCATATCTATATTCCAGAGGCCCCTCAATACGCATGCCTCCAGAATTCGGCAGAAAGTGGGGAACAAAGTGTCTTAACACTAAGTTCCCTCTGCCTACCCTGCTGTGTGCGGGATACAGCGTGAAGCTGAATATCTATATTCCAATTCCTTTGTTTTACTTACGTTTAACTTGGCTCATATTTATGTTTTTGATGGGATTATATATTACTTTATGTCAGGTATATACATGTATGTATATTTCTTGGTTACTTATTACCTTCATATTTTGTCAAATATAACCGGGGAAACCGCTATAATAATAATTACAATTATATATTTTTATCAGTGAATAAACATGGTAGCTGCGTCATAATATTGTACATAGAAAAAAATGTCTGTGAAAAATTGTATAATCGTATTAATAAAAAATCTTTATAAAGACAAAGTGTATTTTATTTCAGTTCTGTATTAATTACCGAAAGCTCCTTTATCATTAAAAATCGATTATATTGATTGAATCTGAATTGATTTGTTTGATTTATAATAAATAATAATCTTTAATAAAGATTATTAAAGATTATTATTTATTTGATTTATATATAAAAAGACAAAGTATATTTTTTTTTTGTTAATTAAGGATAACTCCTCTATCATTAAAAATGTTAAGTGCCTGAATAGAAAAATATTTAGCATATAACATGTACTTTGAAAACTAACTTGTTAGACATAAACTTAGCGAATGATATTCAAAAATATACTCTACTTTAAATTTTATTCAGTTTTCAATACTACAAGGTTCCAGTTTCTTCAAGAAATTCAAAGAGCGCTGCAAAATTCAAAAACAAAGTGAATAGATATTTGTGGTAAAAAAATTTAATGACATTTTCTTTGAACAAATTGCAAATAAGTTGAAAATACAAATAGATGAATGTTAAGAATGAATAGAATGTTAACTTTCAATTTTTTTATCTCTAATATTATTTGTTTCATTTCACGTGGTATCTCGCATATAGCAAGGCAGGCAAAGGGAACCTAGTGGTAACATATTCTTTCCTCTCCTTTTCACAATTTGCCTCGTTGCCAGAGCGAGGAAGTGAAAATGTTAAATATTTCGTTTCCTCGAGTAGGAATCGAACCCACTACCTGCCGTATTTACAGTCGCACGTTAGTGCCAAGACTGGTCTTAATTATTTTATTAATATTATGAAACAAAGACTTAATATTTTTTTATAATCATTATTAGGGGCACATTTGAAATTGTTAGACTACATAATATATACTTCGTATATTTATATGTAATTTAAATAAATATAAATGAGCCAATGTACTCCAAGATAATATTTAATTAAATATATTTTAAGTTATGATTAACTTTTAATAAAGGGATATGTTATTCTTTTTTTATTTATTTTTTGTATATGTACCTAATATATTTTAACTATTTATAGCATTCCAAGGACCTGTGTAAAACACATGCCAATTAGATAATATAATTGAGATAAATTAATTAATTAATATAAAAATAAATACCTATACAATCGTTTGCTTATTAAACAAACCTTTATACTAAAATATTCGAACAGCGATTCCTTCAATATCGGAGATTGAGTGACAAGTCAAAAGTCAATTAAAGTCTGGATCGGCTTAAATTATCCCAAATTGTAAGCGTCTATTGTTTCAAGGTATCAACTTAATAACAGTTCCATTCTGTTGTTTTGATCTTTAACCTGTGTTCGGTCTTATAGTTAAATAATTTAAAAGTAGGTATATCATATTTTTAAAACAACGTATTATTATATACAATTGTATGGAATTGGTTGTGAGGCCGATTATATTTAAATTATTTTCAATTCCCCGTTCTTCTGAGACAAAACTCGGTGTTGAGTGTCAAACATTCAATACGTAATGTCTGAAATTTAAGCAGAAAGTGGATAACGGATACGGAAAAAATTGTGTAGACTGCATGAACTACACGCAATAATAGCAATTCCGTTATTTCTCCATTTTGGTGTGATTTCTCTGAATTCTACTATTTTTATAAACGTGAAAGTTTGTGAGGATGAATATTTGTTCCACTTTTACGTAAAAACTACTGAACCGATTTGGATGAAATTTTACAGTAATCTCTCTATCTAACTTATACATACTATGATATAGGTTAAAATTTATGTAAATACATAATTACATAGGCTACAATTTATGTAAACATTTTGTACAATTTGTTTATATAAACAAATATTATTAGTGTAACTTAGTTTTGTATAATTTGTATAACATTTACTACATAGCTTTTTCATACACAATACATCTACTTGATTTCACATTGATTTATAAAAATAATATAACTAAATTAAAGAATCGAACCCACATTTACATTCAGTACACAATTGTCACCAGCTACGGTCAGCTCGCACTAAGCGTTGAAAGATTACTTAACTAAGTTTCCCACGTCTAGGGTGGCTTAAGTGAGGTATGTTATTTATTTCCTGAGCTCCCAGGGACGTGTGAGTTAATAAACTTGCAACTTAATGAATGTATATTAATTAATTAGGATTATGGAGTTCAGTATATTAGTCTTAAACATGACATTTGTTACATAAAATGAATATATTGTGTGATACCAATATAATGATAAAAGGTAATTCAGTGTAAGTTGTCATGTAAAATATTAAAAAAAATAAATAAATCAGCTTCACGCTGTATCCCGCACACAGCAGGGTAGGCAGAGGGAACCTAGTGTTAAGACACTCCTTTCCCCACTTTCTGCCGAATTCTGGAGGCATTGCGTGTTGAGTGGCAGAACTCAACGCCGCGCTTAACATTAACACCAGAGCGAAGAAATGGAAATATATTTAAGTAAATATTTCATCTCCTCGAGTGGCGATCGAACTTCTCTTTTTTGAATTATATTCAAGATTTTTTTTCATGGTGTATCGTGTCTTACAAATCAAGTTCTTTTATTTGTTACCCCATATAAGGTGGGGTTATCCAAAAAATTGTAATCCGCCATTTTGTTGCAACATTTAGGATTAAGAACAATATTGATTATGTATAATTTCATTGTCGTCAGAACTGAAGTCATAATTCAAATTTCAGTCCAATCGGACACTGGAGAGAGAGTTAAATTGAGCTTGCAAGATTTTACATACGCTAACAAAGATACTAACATGGCACGTTAATTAAAAACTTGTAAAAAATATATTTGTTAAAAAATTTTTTACGGTTGTAATAGGTTTAAATAGTTGCATATAGGAAGAAAGAAATAGATGATACTTCACAAGATATTCTAAATTTGCTCTAAATATTATAGAAGATGTAAACTGCCGAAACTCAACGCCGCGTTTTGCCTCGTATGCAGAAATATCTAATAATCATCGATCATAAATTTATCGTTAGAAAATAATAAAAGGAAAAAAAATCTATGAATATTTCTGAGAAACTTTATATCTCTACATAAAGAACACCAAATAGAAATATAATTATATAAAGTAGGATCCAATACGCTACTAACCTATTAATCGTTTTCTATAATAATATAAGAAGATTCAATATATAGATATAATTATATCACAGTATCTTTTGTGACAATAATTAAATTGAAAAATGTAAATAAGAATCTGGGAACAATAGCCTTCGCTGTTTGTTAGACATCACTTTAAGCCTTATTGTTGTGCCAAGTTTAAAGGTACAAGTATAAAGGTCTACGTAGCGTAGCGGTTTGAAAGGTCTCGTTCAGAGAAATTCACGCTTAATCCGTTTGTACATAAAGGTTTATTGTGAAACTGTCTCGTTTTATATCTAAAAATAATATTTTATACCGTAAAGAAATATTCGAAAAAAGTTTCTTTTGAATATATATAGAAAAAATAATCTAATATATAGAAAACTAATCTAATATTGGAATTATTAATTCTGAACTAACTGAAGCTTAGATATATAAAATAATAGTACAATTTTTTTTATAAATTCGTTACGTACAAAACCACTTTTCAATATAGTTAATAGAAAAATCAGCGGGAAGTGCAAAAAAGAGGCAATTACTTATCTTCTGATATAAAAAATTTAAAGGATACACAAGCCTACTGTTTTTTATTACTTGAAAAGAATATAAAGTAATTATTATTTCGATTAATATATTTTGTTAATATTTTCTTTTAATTGTAAGAACTGAGTGTCTTAATATTATGTTCTTCCTTCCAAACCTGCTTTATATGAAAAAAATCATATTAATATGCAATTTTCGGCGAAGCTCTCCGAAAAGAATATCCATTTCACAAGTCTCTTTTTGTCACATGCAGCAGAGTAGGCAGAGGGAGCCTAGTGTTATGATACTCTGCTCTCCACTTTACACCAAATTCTGGAGGCATTGTTAATTGAGTGGCGGAACTCAACGCCGCATTTAGCCCCGACACTCGAGCAAAGAAAAAAAGTATTTCTTACCCTCTCTGCGCCACGATTGGCCTCATATTGCACTCTCTATATAAACGATCTCTATATTTTTTTAACGTAATGTACATACATACATCCTTACAAATTATTTGTAACAGTTGTAGACATTACCATTATGGTGCGTCATTATGCTGAAGGAAATTGTTATTTCTTAGAAACGAACACGTTAGCAGAATTAAGCACAGTTGGTGCTTAATTTCGACAAACGGGCGAGATTATTTATTCACTTTAAAACTTATTAAATAAATCGTATGTATATAAATATTATAAATTAAATAAAACCGAAACTATTGTATAAAATCCAAAATATTTTTTATATGAGCATGCCCTCTTCATGTAGTGTAAGTAGTAAGAGTATATTGACTATTTACTACTAACTAGCTACTTACTTAATAGCCTAAATATTACTTCGGTAAAACTAGGACGCGCGACCTGTCTAATCTGACCAGAGAAACTATAATAATCTTCTGAAATATATATCCTAATAATTATGTTTTTACATTAATGTAATTATATGCTTGTACTATTACAAAAAAAATAAATTGAGAGTCAGCGTCGCGAAACATACATTTTCGGATTTTTTAATTTATCATTAGATATTCCACGTTACATTATATTTATCTATTAAACAACCTTCTTCTTTTATATGTCGTCTAAGAAATATTAAAAAAAAAACCAACATATATTTACAATAAGGAGTCCTTTGTAAAATTTTCATACACTAAATGAGAATACATTTTCTAATGATAAATATTAATAAATACAGTATAAATAGTAATTAATCTGAAAGCAGCTTAACATTATAACATAAAGGTTAATTGTCTATCGTTTTAACTAGATACAGATATTACATTTCGCTTCAGCTTTGCTACGTTATTAACGTATAAAGGACGATTTAGCGTGCTATTTCAACAAGTATTCTAGAGACGCTTAATTATTAACAACAGATAAGTGGTAGTAATTTTTGTTATATTACTATACCAGACTACGAAGCAACTACTAGACCGTCGTAGCTCAAAGGCACAACAAGAATGTAAGCGATGGTTGTGGATTCAATTCCCACTCGGGGAATGAAATATTTAATATTTTCATTTCCTAGCTCGGGGCTAAAGCGCTGCGTTGAGTCCCGCCAGTTAAAACGTAATGCCTCGACAATTCGGCGGAAAGTGGGTAACGAAATTTTCTTAATGGGAACGTAGTATCTTAACATTAGGTTCCTAAGTCCTGCCTACTCTGCTGTGTGCGGGATACATCATGAAGCTAAAAACGAAAAAGAAATATGCAACCGTCGCCCACAATTTTGCTTGGGTGTAAAAATTTCTGTTTTTTTCCAAGTCCCGTAAGAATAAAAGAGAGGCACAGAATTAACGGAAGCAGCTTAACGTCACATCATATAATTATACTTTATAGTAAATTTCCTATCGCTTCCATATTGAATAAATTAATTACCTTTTATGTAGCTAAATAATATGCGAAACTGAAATAAATATATTTTTATTTTATTTAAATGTGGTTTCTATCTTTTAATATTGTAATCAAACTGGTCATTAAACACCACAAATACTCAACAGATGCGTGAAGATGACATATATACTCGTACGTTAATATAATCTCATCAGAAACATAAATGTGAAATGAGAGCCAAGTTAAATGTTAAGTAATGCATCGTTCTTAACTTTACATAAGCATAAGTCATCTATGTCTATATGGATGTTGAGTTTTGTGAACAGTGCAGATAAAATTCAAGCTCTAAATTTCACTCAACAATTTTTTATGTACAGGTATTATTATACTTGCAAATTAGTGTACTTCGAGCTTGTACTGCACTTATGCTATTAAGTTGATACTTACTTTGGTGCCTGGTGGTAAACAATAGCGAAATCAAATTTAGAGCCCATTTCATTTCTGTTTTTGCTTTGTTTTCTTACATTCTTTGATCTAACTTTCATACTTGTTATCAATAATGGTTGATTTTCAAACTTGGCTAGACACACTAGCACGTGTCTTGATGATTATTTGAAAACGAAGCTTATACATACGCATATTTAGTTTCTACTATACCAAAACCATTGTTTATCCAATGAATGAAATATTCTAGCCTGTGTTTATAATGAACAAGCAGATACACTCGCCTATCTTTGAAGAGTTCTTTATTAAATTCCTCTTGTATTCTACACACGAATACGTATATGGTATAACGTTCGTAGAAAGTCGTTTTATTGAATTTTACCTACCAGCCTACCACATATTTGCAATTCGCATTTCCATCACTGTATGGGATGTATTGACGTTGAACTTATCCAGTTGAGTTTTGGGTGAAACTGGGATTTCTAAAGAGGAGAATTGGAAATGAAAATCGAACTTTATGTTTATTGAATAAAATTGTATTTTTTAAAAGTAGTTTTTCCTCTAAAAAAATATATACATATTTATGAATTATTGAGGCCAGTCGTAGCGCAGGGGCACAAAGTGTGACTGTAAAATCGACTGGTTGTGGGTTTGATCTTGAAATATTTATTTATATTTTCATTTCTTCGCTCTGGTGTCGAGGTAAAGCACGGTGTTGAGTTCCGCCACTCAACACGCAATGTCTCTAGGAAAGTGGGGAACGTTGTGTCTTAACACTAGGTTTCCTTTTTTTACCCCCCTGTGTGCGGGATACAGCGTGAAGTAGCTTTTTATGAATTATTGACCTAGTGTTGAGCCCAATTGTCAAGACATTGCGTGTTCCACGCGGCGGAAATCAACTCCGCGCTTTGTCTTGTTACCAGACCGCGTAACTGAAAATAGTTCATTTCATGATAAATATGAGTAAATCCTTCACGACCTATCAATTTCCTATCAAAATTAAATAAAAATTAATATTTTATATGATTTCATAAATCCAATATTAAATGCAACGTCAAGTTGGAACGCAATTATGTGCAGGAAATTATGTCATCGAAAGCGCTTCCCCTGTAGGTGTTTAATAAAAGAATCGTAACAATAACTTTGGCATGACTTTGTTTTTTGAAAAATACTACAAATAACATTTTATTAATAATATGGTGAGGCCGTCGTGGCGCAGGGGAACCTGGGAACCTTGTGTTAAAACTCTTATACTTAAACACTAAAATAAAACTAATAAATAATCAATATTCAACATTTTTATTATAGTTTAATAAATAATCATAAAGTTATAAATATTTGTAGCGACAACGACGAACGCGATGTAGATTTGTGAAGACACTAAGGACTGGTATTAAAATTGTTACTTAAGTTGCAAAGTAATCGAGTGCTCTACAAGTAATATACGAAGTATTTAAATAACTATTTATATGCTTGAATTTAGTTTATACAATCATGTTATGAAGGCAGTCATCGTGGCGCAACAGTATTGTGTTTGATTGTAAACGAAATGGTTATGGTTTCGATTCCAACTCAGAAGATTTAGTTATTTTCATTTTCTCGCTGGTAAAAAGACAATGCGGGACGTTGAGTTTGTTTTGAAAATTCAACGGAGTGTCTTAACATTACATAGTTTCTTCTGTTTGTCGCGCTGTTTGTGGGGTACTGCGTGGAGCTAAAAATAATTTAAATTGCTTAACACTTATAAGTAGAAAATTCTCCTATTTTCTACTGTTAGAAGGGGTAGTTTTTATAATTATAAAACAATAAAAACATTTTGAACATAAATATTAGTAATTCAACGCTTACAAAATAAAAATTGCATACAAATCTATCTATAATTACATTCATATATTGTTTGTAATTTTCAATGACCCTACGACCTATTCTGCAATTAAATTTTTACCGTATTATCCAAAGACCAGCAAAAATATTGTTTCAACAAGCGTTCAGCAATCTCGTAGTAACTCAATAGAAAGTAAATTGGCTAAAGGTGTTTTTAAGTGGTGTGGGTTCGAGTCCCGCTATGTAAATTTTTTTAAACGTTTCTAAATATACTAGTCATATTTCGATCTGACTAGTCTCAGAAGCGCACTGATAACAAATTTACCTACCATCATTCACATTGATAATGTATTAATTAATAAACTACGATGGCCTTTAAAGTCACAGGCTTCATTATATGAGAAATTAAAAAAAGAATATTAAATGTTCAAAGATTTACTGTGATGCAATAAAGCTCCATTTTTTACATAATCTATACGGAAATAAATCACAATAAGATTAAGAAAATCGGTCAAGTGTGTATCGGACGCGCCTACCGATGGTTCCGTAGTAATATTTACATTGGTAGCCAAATTTAAATTTGCAAGCGTATTCTTTCACTAGGATGATTGTATGAAATGTACTACATTTATAGTGATTTGTAAAATAAATTTACATTTTAATTTTTTTTTCTTTATTTATACTGCAAGTTCTCACTTCTCGCCAAATTTTATAATTCTACGGGAATTACGAGTTTTGATTACGGACAACACGGAAATGCGAACTATTTTACTTTTGGTTTTCTTTTATTTGTATTATATAAATTCTCAGTTTGTACCAAATTTCATAAGTGTATGTCTACGGAAACTACCCTATAGGTTTTCATTAAGCGTAATTAACAAATTTCATACAAAATACAGCAAAAACGATGCATAAATGCTACGAGCATTTTTGATTGCGTTGATTTATAAGCATCCTGTTCTCTAAGGGATCTCGACATCACGTGGAGGTCTCAAACTGAAATTAATATCAAATATTCAGGTCTACAAAATGTCAGATCGAAATAAATGGTCTTGATAAATTTATAGACAGACAACAAAATTATCTGCTACAAGGGTTTCGTTTTTCCTTTAGCGGTACGCAACTCTAAAAATCAACTACACATAGTAAATATTCTCTCTCTTTTTAAGCAAATGGCACGAACACTACTTCCATAATTCGACCGTGTGACCCAACATAAGTTTTCTCTAATAGGATTTCTTGTCCAATAACGTAACAGGACCGGTGGCCAGAGTCAATCAATCACAGTGTCCACGAAAGGCGGATGCGGGCAGTGTCCATTGTCCATAGACTGGGCGTGATTGATGCTTTCTTTATTTACATGAGTAGTCAAAAGCTTCTAAATGAACGAAATAGTATAAGAATTGAAACAAATTTTTATTTACAATAAGATAATAAACAATATAAAGAAGTGTTTTCATTCTGTCTGTCTGTTTTGTTAAGCAACGAAATGAAATAAGAAAAAAAAATAAAATTAAAATATTATTATAAAACTAGTTTATATATAATATTTTATATTCGTAATAATTATGAACTTCGCAAAAGTAACTGATCCTATCTAATTATACAAAGAACAAACCGCTTGAAAGATCGCTTTGAAAAGCATTTTATCTTTTTCAAAGGACTTCCACTTCCTTTTCATTGAATTGATAGTTTATACTACTTAGGTTATTATTATTAAATGTTTCATAGAAATCACGTTATATTAAGACACTCCTTTCTCCACTTTCTTCCCAATTCTTGAGACATTGCGTAGCGACGAGCGGAACTCAATGCCACACGTAGTCAACGTAAAAGAGCACCTAAAAGATACCAGAGCAGGTAAAATAAATTAATTTAAATAATGCCACCATGTTGGAATCGAATCCACAATCAGTGGGGTTTCGATCAGACCCCATCCTGATGCACCACGCAGTTAGTGTGAAAATATAAAAGATTTAAAATTACTTTTATTTAATATACTCCAACTATTTCTTAAAAACGTTTCTCATGTTAGCATTGTAACTTTTAAATATTACGACAGATAATAAACAATATTGAAATGAAAAATACACAGTTAATTAAAATAAATTTTGGATTTTGAACTATATATTGGATTTAGAAAATATATATTTTTAGTTCATTAAATATTGTACCAAAAGTTCTGAAAGCTGACAATCCTATCATTATAATTAATTACGTTTACGTTGACATTTATTGATTCGACGGTGAATAGATATAATGGCGTGGAACATTGCTCGTCTTGAACCGTAAGATTGCTGTCATTAAATGAATTCCTAGTTACGCCCCTGTGGTTGATAGGGATTTAAGGCTAAGAAAACGTATAAATTCCTTAGAACAAGACAAATGATAGTATGTTTTTTAAATTATATATGAGATTATTGCCTGCCTAAAATTCGTTTGCGCGGAAAATAACGTTCTGTTCTTTTGTGAAATTCTGACTTAATTGCCTCCTCCATCACTCCCCAAGAATTCTACACGCCAAATTTCAGAATCAAATCCGTCTTTAGTTTCAGGTATGTGTTGTTTGTTTATCACTCAGTAACAGGGTTTCATATATTATGTATACTTATTAGATTTAGAAAGTACAAATTATAGATGATTTTTTTTTTATTTTTAATGTGTTATTCTATATTTGGGAACGAAAAATATTAATTTAGAAAACGTATAATTTTTGTTGAAAAATTTAATTAAAATAAATAAATATATAGATAACATCAGGTTTCACAAAGTGAAGCATCAGGTAATATCATTCTTCTTTCTCTACTATTCTTTGGCTGTCGTAGTGGGTCGTATTGTCTTAGATGAGTATCAAATATGGTCTATTAGAAAGAATTAATTGTATGTGGCCTTGAAATTTTTTACTAATACTTATATAGTAATAGTAAAAAAATCCATATCGGACCCATAAAAATGGTGCAGACTCGATCACCCGGTATATTTAAATGTAAAATTTTTCATACAACACTTTATATTGGTATCGACTCGGCTACTCAAACCCAAAAGTCCATAATTAATAACATCTAAATTCTACATAGTAATAAACTTATAATAAATACCCGTCTGATGTGGGATTACGCGGACAACGTCTCAGTAGAGTGGATCTAGCGCACCGCTAATATGTTACGATGATTAATTACAGTACCTAACAAGAAGCAATATATTATGAGAAAAATATAAAATGAATATTTTTATTAGAGACCGTATTATGCGGCGTATGGGCACATACGTGCGTCTATAAACGCGACGGTTGTAGGTTCGTTTCCCATTTGGGAGGATGAAATATTCTCTCTCTTATTCTCATTTCTTTTCTTGTTGAGTTCATTTGAGTCACTCAACACACAATTCTCTGAGAATTCGAGGATAAGTGGGAAACTTAAGTTTTTAATGGGAACATGTCTTAACATTAGGTTTCCAGGTTTCCTCTGCCTACCCTGTTATGTGTGGGATATAGTGTGAAGTTAAAAAAATAATAGTTTTAAAACAATGTAGAAAGTTATAGCCAATAGGTACTACTAAATAAAAAAATACTGAATTCTCTGGTTTCCTGAAAACCTACCCTCACGAACGTGGGGCTTAGGAAATAGCTCGAAATAAGAGTTTTGTCTAGTTTGGAGATATAGTTTGATATTAAGTGAAAATTAAATTAATTAAACAGTCTTTATTATCATCAGTCATTTAGAAAACAAAAATATTTCTTCCTTACTTAGGTTATTAATCTTTTTTTGGTATAAAACTTATAAAAATCAACATAAACATTACCTTAAAGTTAAACCTACTTTGGAATCACATCAGAATATAATATTTAGTATGAGTAAGCATGGCTTAGCCTTATATAATTAAGGCTAAAAAAATTTAAACTTGTCACTAGATAGACAGAGGTATAGATCGCATTTCTCGCACTTTAGTTCAAACCGACTGCCACAATCCATACGACAGATCCTAGGCAGGAAGTAATCATAAATATTGTCTATATAGGCAGTTTCTACCTACACTCTCTCACATGTTCCTCTTTTTCCCCTTGCCTGTACTCTTCCACTAGCCTGTCCTCTTCCACTAGTGGTTCCCCTCCTTCTGGATGTTGTTGGGATATGTGGTAGTGCGTCATCCACTTCAGAGGATTTATCGCCAGAATCAAATCCACTCTCTTCTAGGTGATCTAAGGCCCTCGCAACGATATCTTCATGATTATCAGTAAATTTCACGATTTTCGAGTTATTCCCATCTGCTAATATTTTTGAAATTTGGTCATCATTGAGAGGCTTTCCTGAAAATAAAAAAAACTCTAACTAACCGATTATACGTACAGAAAAAATATTCTTATGTGCAAAAATGTATGAATATCAATTTAGTGCGTAACACCTAACCGATACGATCGTGCGTCCTTGATTTTGAGTCACAATATACACATAAGTAAGCATGCTAGGTTCAAATTATATGAATATGAGTATAAAACAATGCTTAAAGTAAGTAAATCATACAAAAAAAAAATAGAAATTGCACTTATTTAATGAATAAACGCCACAAAAACGCCAAAAAAACGCAGCCATCCTTCACAGTGGTAACGGGCGATTGGCAGGTTCAAACATGTTCGCAAGACGCCCGCGCGTATTTTTTCCAAGAAAAGGATAAGTCTCACAATCGATCGAGGCCGGTTGCGTCTCGAAAAGTCGATTTGTGTGCGCACCAGAATTTTTGAAAATCAAGTCTCACTATCGTATCAAGTCGGTTGTAAAGGGTTATAATTATATTTTTTCATATTTATAGTAAAAAATTAATGCTCATATTCGCAAGAGTAAAAGTTTGATGGATTTGCCTTTTGCCTGTCAAAAGAATTACATGTACAGGTCAAGGACCCATCTGGAGTCGAAACCTGCGATCCATCGATCGATCGAAAAAAAATTTTTAGATCTGAGTATTTTTAGATATGGTTTGAATTATTAAATTTTTAGATATGGTTTGAATTTCAACTCGATATCTCCAAGCGTTCCTGAGTTAAAGGCTCTTGACAGATAGACAGACAGACAGACGTACGGACAACAAAGTGATATTATAAGGGTTCCCGATTTCCTTAAAAGGTACGGAAACCTAAAATTTGAAAAATTTTACGTGGTGGGCGTATATACTCACTTTAAATTAAATAACCTCCTGCAAATATTGAATTTTTAACGTTTTTTTTAATGAAATGTCTGTAAATTTGTCCTGTGCGGATTTTTTCCTTTATTTATATTGTAAGTTTTCGTTTCGTCCCAAATTTTCCAACTGTAGGTCAACGTGAAGCATTCTATAGGCTTTAATTACACGGCGAATTTCATATAAAGTGCAGCAAAACGATGCATAAATGCTGGTACCTACATTTTGATTACGTTGACATAGAAGTAGATTTTTTCTGTGCTCCAAGAGAACGTAAACCTGAATATTAGAAAAAATTGTCTTGGCAGATGGACAACAAAATGATTCTTTCTATAAGGGTTCCGTTGTTTTGAGGTACAGATCACAAAAAAAGGTCAATTTCCGTTGAAAAAAAATAATACATTAAAATTAGAACAATTACTTGATTTTTAACTAAAGTATTATAAAATGTGAGGCATTTAAAAAAAATTATGAATCAAAATATTTTATTCGTGACCAAAAAATAACGTCACTTTTTTTACCAAACAAGGTTTTTCTGACGCCAGTCGTGGCGCAGCGGTACAAAGTGTGACTGTGAAACCGACTGGTTGTGGGTTCGATCCCCACTCTTGAGGAAATGAAATATTCACTTAAATTTATATTTCCATTTCTTCGCTCTGGTGTTGAGGCAAAGCGCGGCGTTGAGTTCTGCCACTCATTGCCACACGCAATACCTCCAGAATTCGGCAGAAAGTGGGGAACGGAGTCTCTTAACACTAGGTTCCCTCTGCCTACCCTGCTGTGTGCGGGATACAGCGTGAAGCTGATTTTATTTTATTTATAAGGTTTTTAATGCGTGACCATATGCAGTTTGCTCTGGATTATCCCAACGCACTTTCACAGATATTTCAATTACCAACGCAAATAGAGATAGGCAGAATATAAATGACAAAGACAAAGATTACTTTTGATTCTTTTTCCAATATTTATATAAATTTTGCTTCTTTATATATAATTTTATGGCGCGGGCTCCATTAATATTAATATATATTCCCATAAGGGACTTTTGAAATAATCCGTTGAGGGCTACTTATTGAAATGATGTTTAGGTACGAATACAAACACACAAAATGTAAGGAATAAAAACTATATAATATAAAAAATAAGGTTATTTTAAAAAAATGTTTAAATTGTTTGAAAGATTTAAATTATCATACAATTTTCTTAATAATTAAATTGTAAGATCGTCGTGGTGCAAAGGTAGAAAGTATCTCAATGGAAACGGAATGTCTTAATAGTAGGTTCCCTCTGCCTACACTACTTTGCGAGACATAGTGTGAAGTTAAAAAAAATCAAGCGTTTTTACAAACCAAAATTTTCGTAAATTGTAGGTAAAAATTGAAAAATAACAATCTAAAACTCTTTTTTATATTAAAAAAAATATAACAAATCAACATTTTTTCATTGAACGATTCATTATATGCAAATTACTATGAACTAAAGCTTGGATTAGAGCTTGTTCTAGGTTTAGATCGCTTTGAGGTAGCTTAACGTATCTCTAGAGTGCAGACTAGGAGACTCAGACCCAAGTTGTCTAACAATTCAGGATATTTTGTTGTTTTTGTTGCTATTACATATACACAAAATTTTATCCTCAAAATTTAACGGAGTAAGCTATGAATTTTAAATATATTATTTTAAGGGTCGTTATAATATATAAATATTTTAGTTTTGTAATAAATAATATCGAAAATATTTTTCAGTTATTAAAGTTAAGTTTTTAACTTCTTCTTTTAAATGGAGAGTAAAGGCTAATTCATTTACTCTCATGTTAACTATACTTAATTTTAACCTAAATACAGCTTCTACGTTGATTGGTGTCACAGTATCACTCGTCCTTATCAGCAAATATAACCTACATATGTAAAGCTGTAATTAAAAGAAATTACTTTCCAACATTTACTTTATACAAGCAGATCTTGATTCAAGAAAACTAGGTAAATTAAGAATTCCAAGCTACGCAAGTAAAACACATTTCTCTTTTGCCCTCTAACGCCCAGTATTAATAACCTATCTCCAACGTCAATCTTAGATTGTTTCATATATCTATCCAATCTAGAGATTGGACAATCTAAGATTGACGTTGGGGATAGGTTATTAATATTGGACGTAAGCCGTGTTATATACAAGCGGTTGAGGCAAAAGTTTTCAGCAAACAAAAAATGGTACCGTTTTTTGTAAAATGTTAACATTTTTATGCTTTTTATTTAGTGAAATATTGACACATAATAGCATGTAACGTATCGTTTAGTTTTCTAGTCCAGAAATTACTGGTAAAGACTCTTGTCTTTACCAGTAATTTCTCTAATTTGATCTTTCAAAGTAAACTATATGTAGGTAATTCCCCACTAGAAATATAAGCCCACTATCCATTCATGTACATAAAGGCCACCTTATCTATTCTCCGAATTAATTTTCATTACCTGCGAGCAAAACATTTCAATTTATGTTTGACCAATTATTTTTTTTTAATTAAAAATTGAACAGGCAATATAAAGAAGCCCATTTACACTTCTAACAGACACCGCCTTTGCACCTATTTTACATTCTTTTGAGATATTGTACTTTCTTATTAAAATTATTTGGGCCCTTTAAAAACTGTTGTTCTAATATTTTATTTTTATAGGAAAAGATTTTATTTATTTCTTTAGGAGTTTTACTCTGTATAAAATAGACATAGTGACTGTATGTTAGTGAGAATAACCCGTAACAAACATCATGTATGTTATGGATGACTCTCAAGAAGAACGCATAGAAGAAAATATGAATATTCTGCTTGAAAATAATATTACAATTTCTTTGAATTTACATTGAAAGTAGTTAGTCCCGGCAACTTCATTTACGGTTTTATTATTTTTTATATATGATGGGTAAAAACTTTAGCTAAGGCGTCCATTTCATATTCCTTATAGCTTAGCTGGTTTCTTACTTTTCTACATTTTAGATGCCATGGTGATTGTATATTTACATATCATGGGTAAATTGTCATCTAAATTTTTTTTTTATGAAGAGTATTTTTTTTTATAGTTTCTGGTCTCCAATCTATGATGGTTGAACATTAGGTATTAAAAATCTATTACAACCTATTTCGTTTCCTGACTTTTTATTAATAGCTTACATTAAATTGTCTTTTTTATTATACTTTACATTTTAATTGGAGGCCAGTCGTGGCACAGAGTGTGACTGTAAAATCGGCTGGTTGTGGGTTCGATCCCTACTGGAGGAGATGAAATATTGACTTAAATTTATATTTCCATTTCTTCGCTCTGGTGTCGAGGCAAGGCGTGGCGTTGAGTTCTGCCACTCAAGACTCAATGCCTCCAATTCGGCAGAAAGTGGAGAACGGAGTGTCTTAACGCTAGATTCCCTCTGCCTACCCTGCTGTGTGCAGGATACAACGTGATTAAAAAAAGAACATTTTAACTATTTCTTTATTAATATAATATGAAACAATAGGCTTAGACCTCACCTTAGTCGAACAAAGCAAATGCTGATTAATCGTATAGAGGTTTTAGAATATAATGGATATTATATTTTCGCAATCATTTATTTTTTGCTGCTACGGGTATAATTTTGAAGAGATGAGATTTCTCATGACAAATACGAGGTTCTACCATTTTCCTTTCAAATGGTTTTAATGACAAAGTAGGTAGTCTTAAAAGATATTAACTTAATAAATGTATATAATAAAAGGCAAAAAGTTAATAAAATTACAATCTTTCTATTTAGAGACTAGAAGGAAACTTGAAATCAAAAAGTAATGTAAAAACGTACATATACTACTTTGTCTTTTGATCAATTAAAAGTTAAGCTAAAGTTTCAGTTCGCTTCAACAATTTTCAAAGAATGACGACGTTAATATTTTATTATTTACGACAGTACTTTCTCATACACGATATTTTGGATTTTATGCTGCTATCTAAATTTAAAATACGCTCTGTCAGTCACACTAAAATTTTATCTATATAATTGTATACTCGTATTTTCGCTATACTTATAATATAATAGAAGAAAAAAAATATCGTCATTTAGAGATATTGAGAGTAAAATTATTATATACAAAAAAAAAAACACTTTACGCTGTATCCCGCATATAGTATGGTAGGCAGAAGGAACGTAGTGTGAAGACACTCCGTTCCGAGTGTCTTTACATTAAGTTCCCTCTGTCTAACCTGCTGTGTGCGGGATAATCCCCAAGTGGGAATCGGACCCACACCGATGTAAATATAGGTATATTATTAATCTTATAATAACGAGAAAGAAAGACAGAGAAATCGTTAAAAAAATAATAAATATTATTCAAAGACATTATGAGCCAAATTATTACCTACTACTCTAAAATTTGATGTAAATGTGTTTAATATAATTAAAATGATATAGGTACGAAATGTATTTCCAGTAGGTACCCGCAAACCGCGGCCCCAAGTCTATTTAATTAATATCCGGAAATCATTCGTACGATTCGCTTATCATACGTGTAATCCTATTTCACGCCCGACAGAATTATTCAAGCGGAAAAAGTACTTATATGTTGTAGTATTGATAGGACTTCAAAAGTCGTATTTTTAATATTGAAAAATGATATGAAAATAATTATGTTTGGTAATTTGGTTGGTATTTATATTTTATTTTCAGCTTCACGGTATATTCTGCATAAAGCAGGGTAACAGACGGAGCCTAGTGTTAAGACACTCTGTTCCCCACTATCCCATTTTAAGGAGGAATTTTATCCCATTTTGAGGCATCGCTTGTGACAGGCGGAACTCAACGCCGGACTTTGCCTTAGTACCAAAGTGGACATACAAATAAATTAATAAACTAGCGGCCCGGCTTTAAACTAGTAAAAACTTTTGAAGGACATTTTTTCTTTTTTTTTTAAATAATTTTAACTAAGCACTACAGACACGTGGTCCACATTTTTAACTGTTTCATTATTATCAGCTAATCAACAGTTTTATATTTATCTGCTACTTAAATAAGGCTTATAAGTATAACTAGAGATAATCATCTAGATATTTAATTCCTAAGAAAGTCCAGGTATTTTTAATTGCCTTTTTTTGTAAACATTTTACTTATTATTTATTAAATTAATATCTATTACAATTTTACAATTTATATATTCTAAGTACCTATCGGAAGATGGATTCAGGATGTGGAAGGTATAACCGAAGTGGTCATAACCTCTACTAAAGAAGATATGACCACTTCGTTTCATTTGTTTTTTTTTTATAAATAATATATATATATATATATATATATATATATATATATATATATATATATATATATATATATATATATATATATATATATATGCAATGTGTACAAGTCACAGAGGCCGTTGTGGCCGTTGTCTACCTCGTAGCGATCTAGTAGCCAGTTGAAGCGTAGCGTTGGGTTTCGACACTCAACACGCAGTGCCTCTAAACTTGAGCAGAAGTAGAGAATGGAGTGTTTTTTTACTATGCCCCCTAAGATGGTGGGTAGGAAGTGCTTTATAACAAATATTTTATCCTTTACTTGGTAACGCTAGTGTGTCATGCGATACTGCCATTCAGCGCAACTTAGCTTAAGCTTGCAAGCTTAGGTTAAGTTATTAAAATGCATTTTACTCATAAGAAAAAAAAACCGGACAAGCACGAGTCAGGCTAGCCCACCGAGTGTTTCCTATAAAAATTGGAGGTCTTGAGCATTTTTTGAAATTCAGGCTTAGCGAGGAGAGAGGTATCAGATGAAAGGGCTCTGGCTAACCAGAGCCCTTTCATCTGATACCTCACTTGAACTGGCGGCTTTAATACCAAAGGTTGCTCCCTTTTAAGGGTATTATTTTTTAGGACTTAACCACAAATGCATAGTTGTAAGTTTTTTTCTTGAACTAGTACTATTACCTGTAGATGCTAGCTATCAAATTCAAATTCTAATTCTAGGTTAACCAGAAGTACTCTATTTATTTAGATTTTCTTTATAGTTTCGAAATACGAGTCTTTTGCCATGTAAACGGCCATATCTTATCCTAAGTAAATATAGAAATATATTTTTTCAGGAAATCGTAGATCTGAGTATATGGTTTGAATTTAAGTTCGATATCTCTAAGCGTTCCTGAGATAAAGGGTCTTGACAGACAGACAAACGGACAGCAGAGTGATATTATAAGGGTTCATTTTTTCCTTAAAATGTACGGAAGGACGGATTTTCATATATTATGTTGAAACTAAAAATGTTTCTTTTGTTTTTGTTACAGGTAATATCCCGATAATATTCAGAAGTATTTGAATAAATTCAAGTGTAAGTTAATTTAACATGTGAAAATCAAATTAATTCAAACATGTGTAATCGCAGTAGATGAAAAAGAAGAAGGTATGTTATTTGTTTATATTTTTTTAATTTGCTTACTTTTTTAGCTTCACGCTATGCCCAGAACACAACAGGTTAGGCAGAGGGAACCTAGTGTTAAGACACTCCGTTCCCCATTTTTGTTGTGTGGCGGAGCTCAACGCCGCGCTTTACCTCGAAATCAGAATGAAGAAATGAAAATATTAATATTTAATTTCCTCGAGTTGCAATTGAACCCAAAATATATCGCATTTACAGTAACACGCTTGGCCACGACTGGCCTTTTACTATTTTAGTTTACTTGTTCTGACAAAAGAAAGAAATGAACGTAGGAAAATAGTTTACTGAGTAAAACTTCATTTTTACATTACTTTATACGGTTAACAGCTTTTATATCAAAAGATTATTAGAAATAGATAATATCATGTAATATAATATAGCATCTCATATACTGAAGCATAAGTAATTACAATAAAAACTTGGACCCTCTCCCATACCGCGCTACACGCTTTATATGAAAAAATTGTTTATATCTACTATTCCTTGTCAATAGTAACTTTTGTTCTTTCTTTCCCAATGTAAAAATTTTTTATTTAATTCAGGGTGATGTTTGTATATGTAAATGTTTATTTTTTAGTTTAACTGTGCGTGACGTCAATTTCATTGCATCCATTGAAATCCATTCAGTTGTGACAAACTGATTGACCACAAGCCACCTTTCGTTGTATGAATTCAGAATCAATGCTCCATATATTTAATCTACATCTGATCATCGGGCAGTGAGATAGGTAATATTTGGTTGTACGAGCGATAGTGGGTTCGATCACCAATCAAGAAAATTATTTTACATAATTAAATTTATTTTTGTTCTTTCGTTATGGTAGAAGAGCATATATCGTTACGTTCCTGAAATTATACATTAGACATATAGATAATAAATGTAATAATATAGTATAAAAATAATAATTAAACTCTGTAGAGAAAACTGATCATAAAAGGAAAATATTAGTTTAAACTTTACTACACCGAAATCATTCTCGGTCAGCAATACCAGCAAGGTCTCGGTCCGATATTCATAGATTAAAATCGATTGCAATCAAATTCTGCATAGATTGAAAGTTTATATTAATTTTAGGTATATAGTAGGTTACTGAAATATTTTTCACATCAAGGTATATAAAAATATATGATTATCATGCAGTTAGGAAGTACTTCATTTTATACACAGTGGCTATGAGTTTGATTTCCATCCACGGAAACAATAAAATAATTATAGGGTTCCTCCACCCACCAACATGCGTCCAGATTTAAAATGGTGTTATAGTTTTCTTTTTATTTCGTACTAGCGGACATGCGCGGCTTCGCCTGCTTGAACTGCACGAAAATTATTATGTTATTAAATAAAATCGAAAATAATTTCATAAATAAAATATATTTATGAAATTATTTTGGATTTTCAATAGGATTAGTAAGAAAATATAAGCCTAAATAATCAAAATAAGCCGAAAAAGAGTAGTAGTAAAATTTTATTAATAGAAAAAATATCAGAGTAATTGAAATGAACAAACAAAATTAAATTAAATTAAAATCAAATTAAATCAGCTTCACACAGTCGATTCTACAGTCACATTTTGTGCCCCTGCGCCACGACTGGCCTCACATTTAAAAGAATTAAAATTAAAAGTAACACGAAATATAATCTATACTTATAATAAAACAGTAAAAAAATAGATAACTTTATGCGAACGTATATGCTATCGCCGAGTTTTATTTGGATTTTTTATAAGATTACAATATGTTCTTTAGAATATATGATTTTTGCACATAACCGTTCTACTCCTATGTTTAAAATTTTCATATGTTCTAAAATATCCTTTTATGTAATATGCTGTAAAAGCTACTTTAAATCTGTATAAAGCGCACAATGTATCTAATATATTTATACGTATAAGGAATAATACTGTACTATTGGAAATAGTTTCGTCATTATCCCTTCTTTATTTTTAAACACAATAATGTTTAATGTGGGTATCTCTTGTGTTTATCTCTTAAGGATACTTAAGAGATAGACATATTAATTAGTATAGGCCTTATAACATTACGGTGTATTTCTTTAGTTAGCCTAAGATAACCAAATAACTAGTATCTCTTATAAATAAGTCACAATAAGGCATTTTGCGAAAAAAAATATTGATAATTGCAAGGTTTCCGTTGCATTGACCGTTTCTTATAAATAAGATTGAAGTGTCTGTTTGTGATTTCTAAATAACGTGCATGTGGTTATTTACATGATAGTCAGCTTCACGCTGTATCCCGCACACAGCAGGGTAGGCAGAAAAAAAAAATTTTTTTTTTTTTTTAGATAAAAGTACACCCCTTGCGGAATTCGAATCAACAACATTCACCTTTTTATTTAACAGTGTCTGTAACAGCATCGATACATTTTCATATTTACAACATTTTTATATAAACTTTCATTTATACAAACTTTAACGAGAAAACTTCGAAACTTAATTAACCAGAAGTTATGAATTGCCAGTGAATAAAATCTGTAACACACAATATCTGGTGAATTCTATAGAAATAGTTGGTTTTTAAAGAAAAAAAGAAAAAAAATAGTGTCCATGACCAATTCCAGTAGGCGAGGTCGAAGTGAGATTGTAATTAAGAAAGTTTATTCAGCACTATTTAATGAGACTGAATGAGCGAAACTCATCTAATGAGACGTATTGTGTTAGACCAGTGAATGTTTTTGAGCGAAATGTTTTTTTCAATATTTTTCTTTTTGTTAAGATACATCTTATAAGTACTTATAAAGATTAAAGCGTATAAAAATATATGTTTTACGTCTTTACATTACAAATTTTGATGTTCTGAACTTTTCTCTGCTGTAATAGCTTCTCGCTGTATCCCACACAGCAGGACAGGCAGAGTGATCAGTTCATATATAGTGTTTTTGCCATCACCACTTTAAGCGAAACCACAGTTTTAACTACTCAATAACAACCTAAAACAATTAAAACAAACGACGATAACGCCGCACACGCACTGTTGAATTGCGTAAAATAGAACGGGAGATATCCTTTTCTCGTTCTAGTATGTATTTTGGTAGTAGTAGGTGTTTACGTTTTTGGTATCTATTCGTAACTGCGTTACAAGAAATACAGTATGGACCTTTTAGTTTAGACGTAGGATTTTTTTTTCTGTTGAGGTATCTTGATTAATTTCCTTAGGTATGGGTTTGAAATATTTTACCCTATATGCTGCTACCGTAAAAGGAGCAAAGACTCTTCCACCCTGTATATCTAGCTAGGTACAATAAAAAAGGTAAATTTTCATACACATAAAAAAATCTATTTATCAACTAAACGATGAATTATTACTTGTAAATTGGGCAAATCTTTCATCGAATACCAACAACAACAGCGCGTCCCTTGCGTACCTACATTTTTTATGTTGTCTTTTGTTTATCGTCATTTGTCAAAGAGGACCGCTGGGATAAATTAAAATATTTATTTAAATACATTATAATAAGCTTAAAAAAAACTTTAAAAAAATTCAAATTGTATTAGAAATAATTAAATAGTCTTAAAAATTACTTAAAACCACAAAATCGTTTTTGTGTTTTAATAAGTAGATACTACCAACAATTAAGTAGATGTAAAGAATTGTTAGTAGTAAGGAATGATAATGTTGATTTTAAGAATAATACAATATGGCTTCACGCTGTATCCTGCATATAATATAGTGCAGGCAGAAAGAATCTAGTGTGAATACACTTTGTTCCCTAATTTTCGTCCAATTGTTGAAACATTACTTATTGAATGGCGGAACTTAACGCCGCGCTATGTCTTGTTACTACAGCGAAGAAATGAAAGTAATTTATTACTCCGTGTGGGAAATGAATTTACATCCATTACATTTCCTTACCTTCAGACGCTGTGCAGCTGCCACGGCAACCTTATTATCATTTTTTTACAAGCTTTTTAAATTTGAATTACCGAGTTAGTATGTCGGATTTTGCAAGCTCTATTTGACCCACTTCACAGTGTCCGATTGAACTGAAATTTTGACTACTACTTCAGTTTTGATGACAATTAAATTAAAAAATATGAATAATAATCCAAAATGGCCGGCGCAACAAAATAGTAGATTACAATTTTTTGCACCTAATACCATATAAAATGAAAGTGTTTGATTTGTAAAATAAAATATACCATGAAAAAAATATGGGAAGGTTGTTTTTAAAAAGATTTTTTTAATTAAAATTTTTAAATCTTAACCTTTTCGGGCTATAATGTTAGATTACATAAGACTATAATGGTTGTAAAAACACCTTATTTTGAAAAGTAATTAAATTAGATATTAATGAATTGTAAGAAATTGTGAACAATTTGCTTTTAACAGTTAATTTAGAACTTTGTTACCATATACATAATATGTAGTTATTTGTAAATAATTTTGTAAAAAAGTCAGAAAAAATACATTTTGAAAATATAACTTAAACAGCTTAATTCCGATTAGTACAATATTTTGCCCTTAACCTGGCTAGCTTTAATAAATTATGACTTCTATTAATTAATTATGACTAGTTTTAATAAATTAGATTCAAAATAATAAAAAATCTCCATTTTGCATGATAAATCTCTGTTTTCCATGTGTAATTCAATAAAAATAGTTAGAAACCTAAACATTTATTTTGTTAATCAATAGTTCAGCTAGCTAGTTGTAAAGCGCTGTGACAAAAATTTTTAAATGTAGTGACTAAAAACGAAATGTATCTGGGTGTTACACCCATATAGCCTTTAAAGGTTAATAATTTTGTCAATAATTATGCCAGTCGTAGCGCAGGGGCATAAGGTGTGGCTGTAAATGCAACTGGTTGTGAGTTCGATCCCCACTCGAGAATATGAAATATTTATTTAAATTTGTATTTCCATTTTTTCGCTCTGGTGTATATAAATATATTTTACACTTTAATATATTTTAAAACATCTTTAGCCAATAACATGAATACTTAATAAGCTTGAAACAAAATTAGCTACACTTAAGTAAGCTTTTGTTTGAAGATTTGAACTGCAATATAGCAACATGTATTGCAATGTTATTAAAAAAAAACCTTTAAATAGTAAATAGATGATTTTCTTAATTTTTTTAAAATTTTTGACCAATATACCTATTAGTTGTGATATAAATTAGGTTAAGTTATATTTTAAAGTAAATGGTTTTAGAAATGTTAAATAAAAAATATAAAAAAAGAAATTAATGAAATAAATCTATTTTCTTATTTATACATTTGCTTATAAAAATATGAATATAGTATAATTTTACAATAGCGCCATCTGTTGATACAGTTAGAAGCTACATAGTTATGAGCTTTAATGTAATAATAATTACTTAGTTATGTTGCTTAACACCACTAGATGGCATTCAAACATGTTCACAAAATGTATTTGTAGATGGCGCTGTAACTTATGAACTACAAATTGACAACGTATAATTGAAATAAAAATTTTACTACACGAGCATTGAATAAAATAAATTTTGGATGTTTTATAAATCCTTATATACACCTATAGTACTTATTTTTTCTTTTGGGAAATGGTGAACAAAGTGTCTTTCTATCTACAGCTATGTATATGCGGGATAAAGAGCTTAAGACATTCTGTTTTCAGTACCCTTACTCAATGCAAGTGTTGAGTATAAAATTTCCGGAAAAAAAAACTCTCAACCGCTGGACATAAAACTCTTGATACTAGAATCCATCTTCGTTACCATCAAAACAAGTCCATCCAATACACAAACAAATTGTGTTAATGCACCAACCACCACTTGGCACATTTCCAAGCGGGCTCATCAAATTTTTCTCGAGGCTGTTTATCTGATAAAATGTTTAAATCTTACTCTTGTTATATTTGTAAGTCTCTTTATTTTTTTTTACTATAGGCTCTGTATCGTAACGTTTTGACTAGAAAAGATTTACTTCGAATATGTAGTTGTTTCTATAAAAATATACAAATTTATTTCTTTAACTAGCGGCCCGCCCACGGCTTCGCCCGCTTAAAATACATGATTATTGATTTAAGCAGAATTGATTGACAACTATAATAAAATAAAATAAATAAATAAATCAGCTTCACGCTGTATCCCGCACACAGCAGGGTAGGCAGAGGGAACCTAGTGTTAAGACACTCCGTTCCCCACTTTCTGCCGAATTCTGGAGGCATTGGGTTTTGAGTGACAGAACTCAACGCCGCGCTTAACCTCGACATCAGAGCGAAAAAATGGAAATATAAATTTAAGTAAATATTTCATCTCCTCGAGTGGGGATCGAACCCACAACCAGTCGGTTTTGCAGTCACACCTCGTGCCGCTGCGCCACGACTGGCCTCACACCCTATAATAGAATGACAAACAAATATAAAGACAACATACAACAACATATATTATATAAAGACAACTATAATGACTTCTAATATGATTTTTTGTTACTTTAATCTGTAATATTCTATTATGATTTTTTTACGACATTATCGTAACTT
>JAATLQ010037131.1:0-48174 GCA_013421005.1 Heliconius erato x Heliconius himera | reverse complement strand
ATGCGCGGCAATCAAAATAACAAATCGCGTATCTCTGAATTCGCATAAAACGGGGTAGCGTAAGTCGGGAGCGATGAAATGGAAATATAAATTTAAATAAATATTTAATTTCCTCAAGTGGGAATAGAACCCACAACCAGTTTACACTTTGTGCCCCTGTGCCACGAACGGCCTCAATTTACTTTCTTCTTTTAAAGTGTGGTTAAATACAATAATCGTAATTTAATTATGTCAAATTTATATTAACCGACTTCTTAAAAGAGGAGGTCATCAATTCGACTGTAGTTTTTATTCTTGTTACCTCAGAACTTTTGACTGTGTGAACCAATTTTGATTATTTCTTTTTTTATTTGGAAGCTAGTGCGTCCCGTGTAGTCTTATTTTAATTTAGTTCATTTCTGACAATGGTATCTATGAGAAAATCATATAAATCTCAAAATTACGTTAAGTATGTGCGCGACAAACGGGCGAATAACTCAATATCAACTCAACCGATTTTAATGATTCTTTTTTTATTAGAAAGGGTACACATAAAGGGTAGTTTGGTGAAAGTTTGGCTAAGTTCAGAGTATGAAATCCGATTGAAATTGAAGAAGTCAATTTTTTTTATTAAAAAATATAATTATGTTATTTTTTATGGTAAAATTTATTTGTACTCTATGATAAAAACTATTCTATAAGTTGCATTAGGCTTTGAACTATTACCATGCTAAAAATAATTTAATTTCATATAGTAGTTATCGGTATTATAAGTAATTTACATTTTTCAGTTTTTATTTTTTTTAAATAAAACTATAATTAAATTCGGAATGAAACCCAAAAAAAATGTACCTTGGGACCCTAGGCTAATACCACGCAAAAATTCATCAATTTCTGTTCAGTAGTTTTTGCGTGATTGACGAACAAACAAACCGACAGACAGACAGACAGACAGACAGACAAGAATTCTGCTGAGTGGTTTTTTAAGTTCTATAATCGACATATAAACCGACCTTATTTTTATTTTTTTTATATCTTTCATGTACAGAATTGACTTTTCTATCCTTTTATTATATATAGAGATTAGTGGATTAATGACAGTTAAAGACTGACTAATGTTTCTGAGAGCAATTTAAATTTTTATTTATTAATTAATATTGATTTAAGATTAATTAGCATGTTTGTGTAAGGTTCCTACGAAGATATTTTATATTTATTTAGTTTTAACTTTGCGCTACGCTAAGCCTGGGAATCTAGTGTAAAGACACTCCGCCTTTATTAAGGCACTTCCGTTCCCCACTTTCCGCCTAATACTAGAGGCATTAAATGTTTTGTGTAGCCTCTGCCATGATTGATTTTGTTTCAATTATTTATTATCATTTGACTGATCGGATAAAGCGCGGCGTTGAGTTCCGCCTCTCAACATACAATGTAACCAAAGTGGGTACAAAATAAAGCGTCTTTACCCAATATTGTATTGGCTTACTCTACAAAAATAAAGAAAGGAAATTAACTCAAAAGATTGTTAACTTACTTACTGTTATAATCTTTTATAGAGTAATGCATCGCCAGAACTGGAAATCTTATATGATGGTAGGTTTTGACACTCGAAGGATTATATATCAGAAGAAGCATTGAGTCTTGAGTTTCTGTAAACTAAATTATAAGCATATTATTATCAGATTGAGGCCAGTCGTGGCGCAGAGGCACAAACTGTGACTGTAAACGGGACTGGTTGTGGGTTCGATCCTCACTCGAGGAAATGAAATATTTATTTAGATTTATATTTTCATTTCTTCGCTCTGGAGTAGAGGCAAAGCGCGGCGTTAAGTTCCGCCACTCAACATACAATGTCTCCAGGACTTGACGGAAAGTGGGGAACCGAGTGTCTTAACACTAGGTTCCCTCTGCCTACTCTGCTGTGTGCAGGATACAGCGTGAAGCTGATTGTGAAGTGAGCATTATTCAATGGTTCGATTCCCTTGGGGGACTTGGGGGAATAAAATATTTAACATTTGATTTCCTCGATAAAGATAAAGTATGAAGCTGAAAAAAAATATTAACGACTTTAGTGCCGCAGTGTCTGACAGTAAATTTGATACTCAATAGATTATGAATTATTTTAATTTTTTCGGTTTTTTAAGACAACGCGGCGTTGACTTCAGCAAGTCTACACGCAACGTCTTAAATTAAAGCGGAAAGAGAATGGAGTATCACAGCACCAGGTTCTCTCTTATCAAGATAATTAAACACGCTCAGTTTTCTTTTTTAATATTTAATAATTGTTTTTCTATACAATATGTTTTCTAATTTTTAAGTTAAATTGTTAATTTTTTTACATGATTGCGACAAAAAGAAATGGATGTTTTTCAGCTTGTATATGTATGTATGTATTTATGTGCATTTCACGCTATACGGTTGGGCGGTTTTTAAAAAGACACAACAACTTTTGTTTACATAAAAATAATGTTGTATAAATAACTTACTCTACACTGACTAATATTTAGTTGATGACAAACAACAAACTGCTGGTTATTCTTCGACCTCCTTCCACCCCATGTTGGTGTTAGCACACTGAAAAAAGAAAAACATTTTTTTTGAGACTGTGGCTCTCATTTTTAACTTCGAAAATTTTTATATAGAGAATGATACATTTCATGCAACTTAATAAACAGCCTATAAGGAAAGAAAAGCTGTAGTAAAACCTCATCAAAAAACAAAAACCTCTGCATAGACTCTGGTAGGCATGCGCGGTGTTGAGTTCCGTGGATTAGATTTTCTCTACACTGTTATATGACGGACATAGCGTGAAGCGAAAAAAACAAATAAACAGTTAAAATATATGTGCACCAAAGTTACCTTAAAAATAACGAGATTTTCTTCGTACAAGCATATACGGCGTCAGATAAAATCTTTATAAAATCATTGGCTACGTGCTGTTGACTGGTGCCTGGAATAAAATATAGATTTGCCTGAGGTTTCGTTTGTGTTGCAAATAACTGAGACGTGTATGGTATATGACACTACATCAAAGCACCCTTAGGTAACTCTGACTGAGGACAGTGATCGTATCGCCCGTGTGTGTGTGTGTGTGTGTGTGTGTGTGTATGATTAGATATCTACAAATCCACATATGTGATTAAATTATATTCACACTTGAAAACACACAATTATACATGTGATGCCACATCCACGCATTTGATGCCACATCTACATATGTGATCTCACATCAACATGTGTGATGTCATATTCACATATGTCATCTCACGTGAAAATTGGGTTGTATGTGGGAACGGAGTGTCTTATCACTAGGTTGCCTCTAACTACAGCGCGAATTACCATACCTGTAATAGCATCGTGATGTAGCACCAAGCTCACTGCGTGTCGCAACAAGTGAAGCTCATAGGAATCCTTCATGCGTGATAGTACTGAAAGCTGTTTTACTACCTAAAAAGTTTATAAATCAGTTAATAATTATATTTTGCCAGTTGTGGCGCAGAAGCTCAAGCGTGCGACTGTATACGGGACAAATTGTTCGATTCCCACTCGAGGAAATGAAATATTTAATATTTTCATTATCTTGCCTTTCTTTTCCGGTAACGAGGCAAAACGCGGCGTTGAACTCTGCCATTGAACACGCAATGCCTCCAGAATCAGGTAGAAAGTAGGTAACGGAAGTAGTCTGAATGGGAACGGAGTGTCTTAACATTAGGGTCCCCTTTACCTAGCTTGCTTTGTGCAAATAGAGCGTGAATATTTAATCAAAAAATAACATTATAAATGCGAAATTTTATGAGATAGATGTTGGCTATATAACAATAAATTTAAGCGCCGTTAGTATATAATAAATAAGTGATTGTATTAAAATAATGTATTTTCGGTTTATTTAACTATCAACTATATATATATTTTTTGCGTATACAAGGATAGAAAGAGGGAACTCGTTGTTAAAATCTGTTCCACTGCCCAATTTTCTAGACATTGCCTGTTAAGTAGCGGGACTCAATGTCGCGCTTTGTGTTGTTACCAGAGCGAAGCGAAAATACACTAGATTCCCAATGTGTGTCTTGCTATATGAGGGATACAGCGGGAAGCTTATAATTAAATCAAAATACACAACAATTTAAGCTATAAATAATAGCGACTTAAACATATAAGTACCTAATATACAGTTACCTGTAAAAATGCATGGGCTTTTTTCACAAAATATTTAAAACTTGGCCTCGAAGTGTAGAAGCCAGTCCAATAAGTGTTTAAGTCGCTCCCATACGGCACATGATCATTCTTCAAATAATAGAAACGAAAAAAGAAACAAATAATTTTAAAAACATATACTTATATATGAATGTTTAGTAGAAAGTAATATTATTCATTAAGTGAAATAAAAAAAAATGTTATTTCATTTTAGTAAAAAAAAATAAAAATTGAAATTGCCAGTCGTGGCGCAGCGGCACGAAGTGTGTAAAATCGACTGGTTGTGGGTTCGATCCTCACTCGAGGAAATGAAATATTTACTTTCATTTATATTTTCATTGAGCCTTGGTGTCAAGACAAAGCGAGGCGTAAAGTTCCGCCACTCAACACACAATGTCTCTATAACTCGGAAGTGGGGAACGGTGTGTCTTAGCACTAGGCTCCCTGCCTACCCTGCTGTGTGCGGTATACAGCGTGAAGCTGATTTTTTTTCCAAAACCCGTTATGATAAGTCGCATGTAGTTCCTGTAGATTTAATACATACCATTTCAGTGTATAATGTTTTATCTCTCCTCCCGTGCAAGTAAACTGCCTTCAAGTAGCAAGAAGGCGTAGAGTAAAATATGTTTATGTCGGACATATTGGCTGAATGTGACGTCACGTGACTAAAATAAAAAAAAACAAGTATAGATAATACAAAAATTACATACCTGCTATAAATGTTTTTTAGCTTTGTGATATGTGATTTTTTTTAATTTAGGCTTGCATTTTTTTTTATGAGGGTAACATATATTGTGAGATCGTAATGACTTACAATAACAAATCTGTGACATTACAGTAGAGTTGAAGAATAGAATAGAGAAACTATATTACACACAAAATAAATGTTACAAGATGCAGAAGATTATAAAATAAATACAGAGCATGCAAGGTGATCTTACTGCAAGCAGCAATCTCTCACCGATAATCCTTGAAGAGAAGTATTATTATACAGTATTATATATAGCAATAGCGGCCCGCCAACGGCTTCGCCCGCTTATAATACATAATTATTGATTGAATTGAATTGATTGACAACTATAATGACTTCTAATATGATTTTTTTATTTCTTTAATATATAATATTCTAATATGATTTTTTTACGATATTATCGTAATTTCTATAAGAGCTTTTGATTGTTTCGAACTATTTTTCGTTCATTCAAATGACGATAACTTGTTTTTAAATGAACCGATTTCGATGAAACAAACTTTAATTGTTAAATTGAGTTAAAACAAAGCAATTGGTGACAAACTTTTAAGTAAAACGGTTCAGTACTTTCAGAGAAAAATGTGACCATACATATCGACAGACAGACATTATTCTTTTTAAGTGTCCCCCTATTCATTTCAGTCAAAAATACTAAATGTACAGACAAAATATTTTTACTGTTTTATTATATATAGAGATAGTATATTATTTAAGCTTAGCAAATACGAGTTAGTGCAAAATATTTATAATAACTATCTTAATTATATAATACCACACTTACAAATAACTAAATAAGAACAATACGTACATATAATATAATAAATAAAATAAATCAGACAGATTGAGGCCAGTCGTGGCGCAGCGGCACGAAGTGTGAGTGTAAAATCGACTGGTTGTGGGTTCGATTCCCACTCGAAGAGATGAAATATTTACTTAAATTTATTTTTTCATTTCTTCGCTCTGGTGTCAAGGTTAAGCGCGGCGTTGAGATCTGCCACTCAACACGCAATGCCTCCAGAATTCGGCAGAAAGTGGGGAACGGAGTGTCATAACACTAAGTTCCCTCTGCCTATCCTGCTGTGTGCGGGATACAACGTGAAGCTGATTTATAATATAATAATAAGCAAAATAGATACATATTACATATATATACATACACATAAATATACATTACAAATATATATATTTACATAAAAAACAACAAAAACAGTGTGTTATGCTACGACAATGACAATAAAAAAAAAATTAGAAAAAAAACAATATATAATTCACCACTTTGACCCCGACACGTTCAACAATTAGATAAAATTAACCACCGTTTTGTTCGTTTAACAATGTCCTTTGAATTTGTAATAATTAAATTGAAATAAATATTTACTTCCCTTGAACTGGATATCTATCTAGGATAGCGAAACTGTTATATATTTTTTCTTTATAAATCATTATTTAGAGGCCGTCGTGGCACAGTGGGGCGAACGCAGACGTGACAGTTGTAGGTTCGATAGCCGCTCGGTGGAATAAGATATTTTACAAAGCGATGCATTGAGTTCCACTATCCAACACGGAACATTTCGAAACTAGGGCGGTGTGTGGGGAACACAGAGTTTTAACATTAAGTTTTCTCCGCCCGCCCTGCTATATGCAGTATACAGTATGAAGTTATAATTCAAAGCAGTGTTTGGAGTGGAGGAACTCTTTGATCGTTTTTGAGTAGCAATTTTTCAACGGATACGGAGTGTTTTAACATTAGATCCCCTCGGTTTCTCACAGCAAGGTAAATGCTGTAAGAAACAAGAGCAACCCTATCCCGAGAGGAGATACCCCTAGAGAAACCTGTTGTTAAGACATTTCATTCTTATTACTTCCGAGCCCCACCTTTCGCTTAATTCTGCCATTCTATGTTAAGTGGCAAAACTGAACGCCGCGCTTTGCCTCGTTACCAGGGCGAGGAAATGAAAATAAAAATATTAATTATTTCATTCCCTTGAATGGGAATCGAACCAACAACCTGTCACGTTTACTGTCTATTGCCCCCGCACCACAACTGGCTTGTTTCTATTTTAGATGTCATTTTTTTGTTTCACACAAAAAAAAGTAACGGAAGGAAGTATTTTGAAAGTATTGAAATTCGCTCGACTATGAAGTTACGCTTAGTGATTACTAGAAATACGAATCAATTCTGATTTATAAATAATACTTTGTCCATTGTCCCTGTAATTGACTGTTTCTTTAATAGCATTCGTCTTAGGTCGTCGTGCTATCAGGCCGACGAACAACAAAACAAGACGAAAAACACTTTTACCGCATACCATGGTAGGATAAAGGAACCTAGTGTAAAGGCGCTACTTTCTCTATACACTGTTTAATTTTCGAGACATTGTTTATTGAATGGTGTAACTCAACCCCGTGTTTTGCTTACTATGGAAAGGTACCATATATACATAAGTATAGGTAGGTTATATGCTTATAATAATTTCCGAGTGACGATTGAACTTATTTGAATTCATTATTTTTACTTCCGCGCTCTTGTTACTGGAAAAAGCGCGGCGTTGAGACCCGCCACTTGACACACAATGTCTCTAATTTGGGCGGAATGAATGCTGTATTGGCATCTCAACTTGACCTGTATCCCGCATATCCTGTTCCTCGTCCATTGGTTCCAATCAATTCTCGAGACATAGTGTGTTGACGGGCGGAACTGAACGCCGCTTTGTCCCAATCAGAGCTGGGAAATGAGAATAATCTCTTCACATCAATCAAATAAGGACTTACTTGATCAATTTATCAATGTTCATGAACCAGTTAGCGGCACTCTGGTAAGTGAAGTCTCCGCCCATCGTCACCATTATATTGTCGTGCTCGTAATACTTTGCCTGTTTTTCCACTAGCGATATGAAGGTGTTTACCTGGAAAGTCGTAATAATCTATTAAATTAGCTTTAGAGGCCAGCTTTAGAGGCCATAATTGTAGGTTCGATTTCCACTGGGGGAAATGAATTATTTTTATTTCTTTACTCTGGGAACAAGTCAAAGCGCATTCCGCTCTACACTCTCCGCCCAATTTTCAGAACATACCAAAACATACATACATGGAGTAGCGGAACTCAACGCCGCTTTTTATTTTTTGTTACCAGAGCAAATATAAAGATTTATCTTAAGTTGGAATTGAAAACACAACCGCCATGATTACAGTCAAACTCTGAGCCGCTGCATTACGACGGAATCAATATTTATATTAATAAGATAAAAATTCTGTACTTTCGTGAAATAAAAACTTACACGAGATTCAGCGTTAAACGCCGCACTCTCAGGATCATCGACAATAGGCTCGTCACTGCAGAGCAAATCAAAACAGAAGCCATCCGGCGCATTGTACAAGTTATATAACGTATGAGTTAAGATATCCGACATTTTACCTTAAAAGAACAATTATTTTTTCTATTATTATTAATATGAGTATCTATATCTATCTATAGTTTTAATCTATAATATAAAAATGCTGAAGTATTTGTTTAGTTGAACGCGCTTATCTCAGCAACTGCAGCACTGGTAGTAGGTAAAGTCGGTTTACGAACGATAATTTTACCGATTGATACCGTCATAAAAAAAAACATTGATGACAAGTTGCATAATTTTATGAATTAAATTGAATAATTATCACTGAACTATCATTATTTTGTATAATACAAAGAAGCGGTTAATTGGAAATTACAAAGTTTTCTTTAAATTTACATTTATTTGCACTCGTTATTTAAATAAATGTTTTACTTAGATTATACAGGTTAATTACAAACTAATCGTGCCTCTCTGCCGTTTGTTCCGCCCTCGCGCTCGCACACTCGGCTAGGGCGGAACGTGACAATAAGTCATGCCTTTTCGTGCTTACAGCCGGTGTTCATCGATTTATAACACGTTATCATGTGTTAAATACTTTTTGTATGGGATACTCCATTTATTTATAGGCTTTAAGATTATATTATATGAAGTAAATCGTTTTGATATAACCTTTGCCTCCCACTTAAAATGTGTCATGTGTCATATGACATCGCAGCTAGTAAAAGTTAATTTTATATATAGAGACTTCTTTTCTTTCCGATTGTACCTAAACCTAATGTTTGTAGGTGCGAACCTCAATTTGAAAGAACGATGTTAGTTCAATAATTTTCATTTAACCCCTTTCTAAGGCAACGTGCGGGGTTGCGTGCCGACTCTCAACACGCAATTTCTTGAATTCTTGACTTTAATTGAATGGAGTGTCTTAACATTACTTCCGCTCTATTTATCCTGTTATGCGGAGAAAAGTGTAAAGCTGTTTCTTGCCTTTTTTTACCTAATCTTGTAGTGTGTTCTTACCAAGCACATCACTCCCTCTCCACATGAACTCCATCCTATCTTCTTCTAACATCGCTTCTCTAATTTTGTGATCGACCCTGCCTATAAAAAAATGCATTATTTTGAGTAAATAAATAGCTGTAGACAGACTCCGACTGTAAGCGGAACAATTTTTGGTTTAATTGCCTTTCAGGGGAATGAGTTATTTTTATTTCCTACCTCTGCTAACAAGACCACGAGTTCGAATCAACACTCATTTAGTGTATATTGGCTATTGTCTCGAAAATTGAGCAGTGCATTGTGAGAGTCTTAAGACTAGGTTCCCTCTGACTACCCAATATATACGTGATGCAGAGTGAAGCTAAAAATGTTTTTTCTCCCATAAAAGAGTAGACAGAGAGAATGAAACCACTTTTCCGTCTGGATTCACATTTTGCCTTACCTTTCGGCCGTAACTATTAAAATATTAGACATTAATTTATACCTATAAAAAGTCCATCGAACCCCATTTGGGCGAGTAATGAAGCATGTTCTTTTGTATGACCGTATGTGTCTACTTGCCAGGCCGCTTTAGGTGTACCACAGGGTCCTAGAGTGTCGTTCAGTTTTCTAAAATAAATATAAATATAATGAGTAAAAATAATAAATATAATGGTTAAGAATATTTTTTTATATATTTGGCGAACAAAAAAGTCCAATTAATAAATGGAATTAATTATTTTAATTTTTTCGGGCTGATAGAAAGACAAAGCGCAAGATTGACTTCCGTCAGTCAAATTTGAGCGGTGCGTGGGAAACAGAGTGTTTTACATCACGTTCCCTTTGCCCATAAAGAGTAAAATTAAAAAAATATTTTTATTCTCTTTTTTTCACCTTCACGTTGTATCCTGCATGTAGCAGGATAGGCAGAGATAGACACTAGCGAGCGAGTAGAGCAAATAAATTAAAATATAAATGAAATAAATATTTCATTTCCCCGAGTGGAACCCACTCCCAGTCCGATTTACACTTGTGCCTCTGCGCCAAGACTAGCCTGAAATATCTTAAAAAAATCGTATAATCAATTTTGACAGAAAATATTTCCTACCTCAAACCCCAAGTATATTGATCCAATAGCTGATGATAGTCCACGGTAGCTTCATCAGCTTGAACCCAGCCACCGCCAGCGAACTGAACGCGACCTTCCGCTACCAGCATTCTGAATGTAGACCGAGTGGCACCACGCTGTTCCTTCCACCATCTCCAGAAATATGCGGTTTCAGAGAAAGTGAACCTTGGAAATGGAACAAAATGTAATAGCAAAAATATTTTATTAGTAAATATTTAATGAATTGAGTTCAAACTTCAAACAGGGAAACTATTAGCACTCTCCCGCATTAGCTAGATGACACGGTGCATTGAGTTTCGGAACGGAACGGCGGAACTCAAAAGTTAAATATAAAATATCCGAAAATAGTTATTTAATATGTACACTAACTTTCTTCGTTTGTCATGTAGTAGTTCAGACAGTACTGAGTGGTAGATGAGCTGGACGTTTGCTGAACTGATAGTTGATTTTGCTGTAACATATTAGAATGTCGTAATCAGGTAGACTCAAAATACTGTCAAATTGAGGCGGTAATGATGAACGTTGTTGGTTCGATTTCATGTCGAAGTTAATTCTTCTTTGTTTCTGTTTCTTCTGTGTTTCAAGGAACTGTAGACTTGGAACTTTAACATAAATTTTAGATCTATACTTTCACGCTATTTCAAGGAACTGTAGACTTGGATCTTTGAGTTCCGGTCGAGTCACGAATAAAAGAATATTTTTTCCACAAAAATATGAGTTCGCACCGAAGTGTGGTGAGAATCCTCCCTAAAGGTTCCTTAAAAATGATAATTTAAACGGAACCTTAAAATAGAAAAATTTAGAGGAGCCTAAATTAACTCTTAACATTCCTCTACTCACTGCCATAGTAATACTGATCGAAAGTCTTCACCCATCCGGCGTCCATATGAGAATGCGGTATGATGTGAACGTTCAGAGCTCCGTCTCTTGCTGGTGGGCATTGCTTTATTGAAAAAAAACGCCTTTTAAGTATTTAAAAATTAAAAACTACTTACACAAAAATCTCTAAAACGTAAGCAAATAATTAGAAAAGAGCTGATAATCTTCAAACGGCTAAATATATTTTCTTGAATCATGTGTATGAACACTCTCGAAGTCACATTGTAAATATGTAAAAGAAACTAAATCCAGATCGGTTCATCCGTTTGGGAGCTACAACGCCACAGATACATATACAGAGATATAGATGCATATCACACACAACGCCGCTCTGTTTTTTGTTAGAGGTTAAAAACTGATGCCGTCTGTATGGCACAACAACACACAGTAAAACAGTAAACACGGTGGTTGTAGATTCGATTCTCCCTCGGGCGATGAATTATTTTTCATACATCGCTCTGGCAGATGGAACCTTGTGCTAAGACACGCTGGTCCCCGGTTTCCGCTCGAGGAAATGTAAACAATTATTATACCCAGACCGGAATCGATTCCACAATCCTTTTATAGTTAGATACCGTACCGCTGCGCCACGATGGCCTGAGTTAAATTCGAAATCCTATTACATTTGTGCCTTACCTTATAACCACATTCAATCTTATCACCAGAAGAGACTTCTTTAATTATAGAAAAACAGGTAATTATTAAGATTTTTAACATTTTTGCTAATTTCATATTAAGAGTAAGCCCTTTATATAGTTTTTTTTTTAATTCAAACATTCACTATTTAGGAAACGAACGAACTAGGAACGAACAACTAACTGAATATTGTTAGCGTTAGGTAATAACGTCATAAAGAAGTATTCAGAATGAGGGTACTTTTTTAAATCTTCTGAATATTAAAATATGCATTATACCCTCATTTTTAGATGTATCCTATCCTCAGATTGGTTCCTGGAAGAGACCACTTTTAGTGATAAGGCCGCCTTTGTGTATATTATATTCTAAAAACTGATGTAATCAATCCTATATAAGTGTGCAATAAAGACTTTTTATCTTATCTTATATGCAAAGATAACTTAGCCTATCTTAGTTGAGTGTGGGTAGAATATAGGGCTTAGTCTATCAAAATTCCGCACATTCCGCCCAAACTGATTGAGTGTCGAAATTCAACACCGCATTTTGTAATAATAGAGCAGAGAAATTACTTTGGTCCACCATGCGTATACGCTTAAACGCGGACAGCTCAACACCACGATTGTCTATTAAAATAAAATAATGTGAATTGAGAGAAATGCACTCACGAAACTTCACTTAGCAAGTTACAATTTAAAATAGGTAGGTTTGGGAGTGTTGGGGAACACTAAGAGAGGATCGCTCGAAATTCCTAAAAGAACGGAGAAAAAAGTAGATTTTTCATTTTACTCTCATAAAATCATTCAGTCTAAGGTCAATAGTGGCGCAGGGGCACAAAGTGTGACTGTAAACGAGATGGTTGTGGGTTAGATCGTCACTCGAGGAAGGAAATATTTATTTAAATTTATATTCACTTTTTTTCGCTCTGAATTTGGAGCAAAGCGTGATGTTGAATTCCGACATTCAACACGCAATGCCTTTAGAATTCAGTGGAAAGTGGGGAACGGAGTGTCCTAATACTAGCTTACCTCTGCCTACCCGCATAGCAAGGGATACCGCGTGAAGCTGATTTAAATTTTAGTTTTTTTTATCTCTTAAAGGACACACAAACAAAGTTCAGGGCGATGACTAGTACATTATTAAAAGCATAATTGTAGCCAAGCCTTTACATACTTCACGATTTCAAAATACAAACGAAACTTTAGTAAACATTCAACATTTCTTCGATGAATGTGGGAAAATTTTTGTGTTGTAATAGCTTCTGGTCTTACTTGATAGGAGGTCGTGGGTTCATTGTGAGAGTCATCTCATCTTACCTCAGTAAGTTTTTTGGACATTTTTTATAGCATTCACTATGTACCTAAGTTTTTCGATATTTCTTTTATTTCATTCATACTAAATCGTCAAATGGAGTCAGGATCTGAAAAGTAAAACTCTTTAGAGGTTACTAGTAAACCACTCAATAATTTATAGCTTCGATCATTCAACAGCACTTTTAGAATTTGGGGTAGAAAAGCGTGTCTTTTAGTTTTTTTTAACTATTTTATATTATTTGTTTGGTTGACCGCGTTAATCGCAGTAACTACTAGTTCAAATAAAAAAAAGTATAGGATAATCCGATTTACAGAAAAAGGCTATGTACTTATATAGGATATATTGTATCATATAAATCGTGTTTGTGTATCCCTTTGTAAGAATTGACTTCCTTACTTAGATTATGTCATGTGTCACACATAACTCTTAGCTTTTAGGGTTCCGTACGCGAAGGGTAAAAAACCATATTACTATGACTTCAACGTCTATTTGTCCGTCTGTCACCATGCTATATCTCGTAAACTGTGAAAGTGAGACAGTTGAAATTTTTACAAAACAAATCCAAAAACTGAATACAATAAATATTTAATTGATTTTCTCTTACCACTCGATCGACATACATATCTCCAATCTGTATAATAAACATAACAGATTGCATTAAAAACAAATTATGTATTTCGGTTTAATATCGTATCAATAAACGTCAAATGTATATACTAATTTACAAGATAATAGCCTTAATGTAAATTACATTTAATTTTTATACAGGTTGTTTAAAATAAATATATGTATTTTATTATTTATATACATTTTAAGACAAAGCGCGGCGTTAAATTCAGCTACTTAGCGGTCGAACGAATGAGTTTTAGCAAATTTTAACTTAAGACCCCCCGGAGGGCTTGCATTAAGAGGTTGATGACTGTGGACGAGGCGAAAGAGGTATGAGACAGTACCTCAGTAGGGATCTGTATCCCTACTGAGGTGAAGCTAAGTAAGTAGTTCTATAAAAAAGTTTCACTTAAAAAACTCAAGATTTCATATACTTTATTATTTTTTTAGCTTCACGCTGTATCCCACCTATTACAGAGCCGGCAGATGGAACTTGGTGTCTTAAGAGACTCCGATTACCACTTCCGGTAAATTTTTGAGACAGCGTGTTCAGTAGCGGGAGTCAACGCTGCGCTTTGTCTTGTTACCAAAACAATGAAACGAAAATAATTAATTCTCCTAGTAGGAATAGAATCCACTAGCATCGTTCTTACTGTGTGTACAGATGCTGTGCCACGACGGCCTCTTTACATTATATTAATATTAATGTAACTATAACAGTACACGCTGTATAAACGTAAATTGAAAAATAATTTAAGACATTACATAATTGAACAATCGTGTTACAGATATTATCGATTATTTTGTAATAAAAAATACGAACCATTGCCTACAGTATACGTAGTATTGCAGCCTTATTTTAATTGCACTAGCAATATACTTTGTCTTTGTCTAGATGAATATATACATATATAATTTAGTTTATTTCTTTTTTTTATCAGTTTAACGGCTTAATCATATACTATTGAGTGCAAGATATTGTGGGTTAAGTGGTGGTGGGGTCGATTCTAAATCGGGTGAATTAAGTATTTTCCTTTACCAGATTTAAATATTTCATTTCTTCGAGTGACAATCGAACTCATCACTTGTCGCTTGTGCCTTTGCGTTACTACTGGTATCGACAAAAAAATTATACTACAGAGTAAACAAATAAATGGTCTATAAACAAACAGTAGCTTTAAATAATTATGCATATATATGTACACACTAAATTTAGATTTATAGATAAATGTAATGAGATTTTGAATAGACTTCGGTAATGACGACAAAAAAATACTAACTAAGATGAATAGCGAGGCAGGCAATGAAAAAATTGATCAAGGACTTAATGCTTATAATATATAGGAACACACAAACACACATAGCAGAACGTCTAACAGTAAACGTGAAGGATGTAGGTTCGAATCTCACCAGGGAATGAGCTACTTTCATTTCCTCGCTCTGGTAACAAGACAAAGCAAAGCGTTGAACTCAACATGCAATGTCTAGAAAATTAAGTCAAGTGGGGTACGGAAGTGTCTCAGTGTCTTAATGGGAACGGAGTGATGTAAAACTGGGTTCCTGTTTTTGCTATGTGTTCAATAAAATGCTCACTCAATAAAGTACCCATACCTAGTTACCCGTAGTAGTTTCTATGCCTGGCATATAAAACGTATACAATTCAGACATTACGAATGAAAATCTATGTTAAAAAAACCGTTAAAACAATCGATTTTCCAGGTACTGTTGAGTGGCCGAACTCAACGCTGCACCATACCCGTGAGTGGGAATCGAACCCACAACCGTCTCTTCTACAGTCAGACGCTGTACCGTTTCGCCACGACGGCCTTACAAAGAAATTAATCACTATATTTTCCTTCCTTCACAAAGGCCGTATGACATAACTACCTAATTGAATAGTGACCCGTGAAATTGGGTGTAATATATAAAAAACACTAACCGAATGACCTTGTTTTTGAACTTGATACGTCAAATAAAAGGTCAATAGAATCTATTCTATAGACGGATGTTGGTTTTCCTTATGGGATTGCGCTATTAAGATTTCAACGTACAGTCTCTCTAACTCTTAAATAGCACTTGAGAGCTTAGTGTCACGACACTCCGTTCTACACTTTATTACACGTGGTATATTGCACACCATTTTCACAAATGACAATTTTCTCCCTGATCAGTGATTTGGAATTGGAAGGAAAAGTTGCCTAGGACCTTTTGGTTAGGATGTATGTATGTACTTATTTAGAAAACGTATAAAATTTTTTTTTCGCGCGTTAGTGGTCAGAGCGCCTGGTCGGTTTCCAGGAGGCGCGGGTTCGAGTCCCGCTACGTTCAAAATTTTTATACGTTTTCTAAATAAGTATTTTTCTCTCCTAAGTGTGGAATAACACTTTAAAAATATTTAAAAAAAGTATTCTCTCTTGCCAAACGATAATTCTAAGTAATTATATTTGGGTAGCGGAAATTTGTAAAAATCTCCCTACAGAGGTACTAACAACATAAATAAGTTATAACAAGCGTATAAAAATTACGACGTATCCTGCACGTAGCAGGGAGGCAGAGGAAACCTGGGAACCTAGTGCTAACACTCCATTCCTATTAAGACAAATTCGTTTTCCACTCTTCACCGAATTCTCGAGGCTTCTAGAGATGTGTTGAGCGGCGGAACACAACGCTGTGCTTTGACCCGTTACGCCTAATGTTATGATAATATATAATATTTCACCCGAATTCGAGACCTACGAGATTTATTTTACCAGCAAAACAAATGCATAAAAAATATACTAATTTCTCCGAATGAGGATCAAACCGAATCCCATTGCTCTCAAAGCCAGATGCTGAGATACTGCACCACGGTTCAAGATGGTACAGCTATAGATCAATCTGGAGGAATGTCAATTTTTGTATATAATATAGGCTAATAATACTTAGATATAGATGTTTTTAGGTCAATGCAATGTCTTAGTAAATAATGATCAATGGGCGGAAAATGAAGAACGAAATGATATATTAATAGATTATCTTGATGTAATCTAACTAGTAATTAAGTGCGGCTTCGTCTGCGCATGGCCCAATGGAAATAATTAGACTGTATAGAGTCGTTTGTGACATGGAAAAAGTAGCGACGGTGTGCCAGGGCCCACCCTAGGGGCCCTAGGGCGCTATTCTGTCATGGCGTGTGCTCCAGAACAGTAGGATTTTTAAACGATATTTTCGTTATCGCGTTATACAAGCCCTCAAGGAAAACCAAGAAGAATATGGTCTGTTGTTGCATTTCATACAAATGGTCCAACAGGATAATCTTGGTAATTCTGCAGTGGATTGTAATAAATCGGTTTACTATGACTTTATTTCTTTTTTTTGCAAAATAGTCACTATTTTTTAATTTTACACCAATTTATAATTTCCCAAAAAATATTCTTATATAATAATAAGCTTCTGGATAGTGACGTGCTGTTTAAATTTCATACAGATACCCTAAAAGAACAGCTTAACGCAGCGGTGGAGGAAACGTAGTGATTCGTTCCCCACATTCCGCCGAATTCTGGCATTGCGTGTTGAGTGGCGGAACTCAACGCCGAGCTTTGCCTCCTCACTAGAGCGAAAAACTAGAAATATAAATTTACATAAATATAGGATATCTTCAAGTGAGCAACGAACCCACAACCAGTAGCGTTTACAGTCATACTTGGTGCCACTGAAAAAATATATTTTTACGTCAATGGTTGTAACAACTTAACAGGAGGAACTAGGAGCACAAAATTTTATGTATTCCATGCTTATCAAGCAAGACGCTTTAACGCTCAACCACGAAATACAAGATTTAAAGAAAAAAAAATACCAATGTTCTGCTATATTGTTACACACTTTTTCAACCTTACTTTTTAAAATGGTATGATGAGTATCTCGAATATAAAGTGTTTTGTAGTCGTTTATTTTGTAACGAAAATATGTGTTATAAAGTATTTAAAAAAAAAAGAAAGATAAATAGCCTATCCAACAAAAAAATATATTTTCAATTCGAACAAATAGTTTCTGAGATTAGCATTTTCAAACAAAAAACTCTACAGCTTCATTTATTATTTACATATATTAGTACAGATATACAACAAACGTAAAACTACCTAAATTTAAATATGAATTACAACGAATTATAAACATTACCATATTATATTAGTTTTGGTCACATTGTACCTACTTTGTTAACAACCTAAATATTTTTCCCATTACGAGTTGAGACAAGACGCGATTATCCTTACAATTGCTGTGAACGTGAGATATATACATTGTTAGTATGCGCGTGTGGTGCGAGTGTGCGCGATTGAGCTATAAGCTATCACTAGAATATAATATACATTACAATATGGAAAACGGATACACAGTTCAAATCTAAATCTTTGTGAAAACAAAACAAAACCATATCTAAATTCACATAACATACTTACATATATCAGCTTCACGCTGTATCCCGCACACAGCAGGGTAGGCAGAGGGAACCTAGTGTTAAGATACTCCGTTCCCCACTTTCTGCCGAATTCTGGAAGCATTGCGTGTTGAGTGGCAGAACTCAACGTCGCGCTTTACCTCGACACCAGAGCGAAGAAATTGAAATATAAATTTAAGTAAATATTTCATCTCCTCGAGTGGGGATCGAACCCACAACCAGTCGATTTATAGTCACACTTTATGCCCCTGCTCTACGACTGGCCTCATATTTAAAAAATTAAATTAAATTAGCTTCACGCTGTATCCCGCACCAGCAGGGTAGACAGAGGGAACCTAGTGTTAAGACACTCCGTTTCCCACTTTCTGCCGAATTCTAGAGGCATTGCGTGTTGAGTGGCAGAACTCAACGCCGCGCTTAACCTCGACACCAGAGCGAAGAAATGGAAATACAAATTTAAGTAAATATTTCATCTCCTCGAGTGGGGATCGAACCCACAACCAGTCAGTTTTGCAGTCACACCTCGTGCCGCTGCGCCACGACCGGCCTCTGGCCTCATATTTACATATAATAATATTAAAATTTCGTTCCCCAATGTCGCTTAACTATGTAAACCACTGGATGCCATTTGAACATTTTGCCGTTTCTTTTTTTTTCTAAGAAACCAGTTTGCAGTTTTACACTTTCTTCAAGTTATTACTGCATACGTATTTTCATTTTCCTCGGTCTGGTAAGAGGACAAAGCGCAGCGTTGAGCCGATTCCGCCACTCGATGAGTGACGAAACTCTACGTAATCGTGTAATGTCTCGAAAATCGGGCGGTTAATGGGAATGGAATGTCTTAAAGGCCAGATTTTCTCGCCAGGTTTTCTCTGGCTACCTTGCTATAAGAGAACAGAGTAGGTAATGCTAAAAATATATATATTAAATCGCTTACAATCAGATCCCACTAAACGCCGAAAAGCCCTTGTCAATATGTTTTATAACGCCATAATTTGAAGTGACTATTAAATAAAGTAGAGTAGCTTGTGAATAATGTGTATATATTCGTTGTTATGTTGGTTTGACAATTAGCAGCATAGTAACTGACTTGAACAAAGGGGAAATCGTTTTGTTTTTTTTTCTTCATTTTTTCGCTTTGCCTCGCTTATGTGAGGGTAGGTAGAGAAATTGTGTCTACTTCTGAAACTTCAACCAAATTTAGTGGCGGAAATAAAGGTATTTATTCCCTATAATGGGAATCGAACCAACAACCACCGCTTTATACCACCAACTTAGTAATAAAAAGATAGCATTTGATTTTACTAAATCATATATAAGGGGAAAATGACTAATTCTACACTTTGTTATTCAATATTTATAGATTTATTTATTTTATTCATAGATTTATTTTATTTCATTTAAGAATTATTAGCTTATTTTTAATTTTTTTTCCATTCATTTTTCAGCCAGAGGGAACCTGTCAACTTAGTGTAAAGACACTCCGTTCCAATCAAGACTTTCAGCTCCCCTCTTTTAGTCGAATTCTGGATGCATTGCGTGCTGAATGACGGAATTCAACGCCACGCTTTGACTCGTTACCAGATCAAGGAAGTGAAAATATTAAATATCATTTCCTCGACTGGGAATCGAATCCACAACCTGACGTATTGACGGTCGCACACTTGTGCCTCTGCTCCAAGATTTTTTTAAGCACAAATTTGTAACAAAACAGATTTGCAATAATTATTAAGAAAAAAAATAAAATCTTTCCTTGCCCTCTTCCTCCTACAGCGTAAAGTTAAAAAAAAACTACAGAGCAAAATTATTAAATAGCCGAATATAATAATTAGTTTTGTTTCGAATTTATTTATTTTGAAGAATAGGTAGAGGGAAAAATACTTATTTCGAAAAATTTGAACGTAGCGGGGCTCGAATCCGCGCCTCCTGGAAACCGACCAGGTGCTTTGACCACTGACCCATACGTTTTCGTATGGCGCAGTGGCTCGGACAACACTTTCCTAAGTGTAGATTAACACTTTAAAAAAAGTTAAAGTTAAGTACAGGGAAGCTACTACACTCTGTTCCCCACGCACCGCCTCATTTTTGAGACATTGAGTGTCGAACGGCGGAAATCAACGCCGCGTCTTATCTAACAATTTAGTAGTAAAAAAAACTTTCTAATCAACGTGCAAAACACGTTTTTTACATTATATAATATAACGGATGACGGATTTAGTGGGGCAAGGTCGGTAGTCTACCGCGCTCGAGTGTAGCCGGACTGGCCGCACAGGCGCTCAATGGGCGATTATAAGACAATGTTGCTTAAAGTTGAAATAATTCTTATAAATTCACTTATATTTATATATTTTCACGCTTTATCCCGCTAAAAACAGGATAGGCAAAGGTCATCTGTTTTTCGGCCAAGTTGTGAGACATTGCGTCCTGAGTGGTGGAATTAAACGCCGTGCTTCGTTTATCAGAGACAGGAAATGTAAATAGACTACGTATAAAGATTTCTTTGACTTGGAATTGAACCCACATACGAGCGAACGTAAGTCGAACGCTATGTAGGTAGAGTGTGTGAAACTCTATCACGAATAATATTCTTGCTGGACTTCCTTTTATTCTATATTCGTAGGTTCCATTCCCAATCGAGATAGCGCCAATATTGATGTAAAATATTTTTCTCCAGCGTTACTACGAAACGCGATATTTTGTTCCAACATTAACACCATTCTTTTTTTAACTTCACGCTTTATCCTGCACATAGTAAGGTAGGCAGAGACAGCCTGGGAACGTAGTGTTAAAACACTCCGTTTTTCCTTAAAACATTCTGTTCTCTATTTTCCGCCGAATTCTTAAGGCATTGCGTATTGAGTGGCGGATTTTAATGCTACGTTTTACTTTGATACCAGAGCGGGATTTGTACCGCTGCGCCGCCGCGCATTGGAACCGTCCAAGTGCTCTGTCCACTGAGGTATATGTTCTTATCAAGCTATGTCGAAATTCTTATAAGTTGGATAAAATCCTATTACCGCTACGTTAAAACTATTATGTTTTCTAAAAGAAGTATAAGGTCTGGTTCTTTCCCTTCTTTGACTATAGCATCCCGAACGTGCCAATTGAGCACTAATCAGGCAAGGCCGAGGGAAACTAACGCATTCCATTTCTCTTTTTTTTAATGAAAAAAGACAAGGCAAACGAACGTACAGGTCACCTGAGGGTAAGTGATCGACGGTGATCATCCACGACCCCATGTAAAGCCAGATGAGCTACAGGTGCGTTGCCGGCCGCCAAGGTGGAGATAGACGCGCTTTTTGAAGGTACCCAATTCGTATCGACCTGGAGACTCTGCTATTTTCCGTTTTGGAGATATTGCGTGTTGAATGGCGGAACTAAACGCCGCATTTTATCTGTGATGAGAGCGTGTAAATGGAAATAATTAATTTCCCCGAATAGGTATCAGACGACAACGGTCACGTCTACAGTTCAACACTCCGGCCCCTAATAATTAAAAAGTTTTATACAGAGTATCCACAGATATTCGATTGGTTTGTGACCTTCGCGTGTTCTATTGACAGTCTTCTGAGAGCTGAGATAACTGTTAATTACTGTATATATTAATATATATAATTACCAATAAATTGGTTCAAGTTTTCTCTTACAATGACAGGAAAAGTGACAGTTATCGTCTTTATTTATTCTAATAAAAGACTGTGATATTCATTTTTATAGTCTACAATAGGTTATTTATCTGTTTAAGGACAATTTTCTGTAATATTCAGTGTTAATAAGTAATTGTTTGATGATTCATTTTGTTGTCATAATAAGATTACATTTTGTGATATAATTATTTGATCGAGTTCCATTTCTTCGCTCTGAAGAAAAAATGCGTTGAGTTCACCACTAGACACTTAATGTTTTAAGAATAGGGTGGACAGTGGGGAGGGACAGCCTTAATAATAGGTACCTACTGCCTATCCAGCTATGCAGTATCTTGATTATTACAAATTTTAATTAAAATGAAGTAAAGACACTCAGGTCACCATTTTCCGTCGAATTCTGGAGCCATAGTGGGCTTTTGCATCTACACCAGAGCAGAAACGAAAATATTAAATATTTCATTGCCTAGATTGGTAATTGAACAACCTGTCGCGTTTACCGTCACACCCTTGCGCCCCTGCGCCACGACTCTCCTAAAAAATACATAAATATTTTTCCATATAGTAACTAAAAGTAAAATAACAAATAACACTTAAAACTTACTCGTATATTATCTTTCCATAGGTGGTTGTTTATTTACGTTACTTTCATATAGGCAAAATATTTAAAAGCACTTAAATGTAAGTGTTTATTATTATTTATTTCTGTTTATTTTTATTTGTCATTAAAATGTGTTGTCATTATTCGCTCCCACACTTTTTATTTTCGCGCCAAAATTTGACACTTGACATTTAAAAACGAAGGCCCAAATGCATACAGCCACATTACTTACAACATTCACAATTAATTTACAATAAATATGACGTTACGTTATTATTGCTAAATAAACATATTTGCGAAAAAGGCGATCACAGATGAAAAATCGATTAAGGCCGTCGCGGCGCAGTGGGACAGAGTGTGTCTGTAAAGGTGATGATTGTGGGTGCAATTTCGACTTAGGGAAATTATTGTTTTACGTTTTCAATGTTCCCCCCATATAGTAGCAAATGTAGGGAGAACTTTACGTTAAGCCACAACGATAGAATTTTTAATAAAATTTAAGATACTCTGTTTCCCAGCTTTCGCACAATATTCGAGACTGCGTGTTGATTGGCGGAACTCAACGCCGTGTTTTCTTTTATTACAGTGAGCCTAAGAAAATAATTCATCCCGCCGAGTGAGAATTGAACCCATGAGCGTCACATTTACAGTCAAACGTTGTGTCGCTGTATCACGACGGCTGGCGATTATTATCTCAAATTATTTTAAATTTCTCGCTCCGCCTTAGTTCCGCTACTCAATACATTAAGGAAAAGGAAACGATATCCTTACTATAGGTTTTCTGTCTACTCTACTACATAAATATCGGATTATAGATCAACAGCAAAATAAATAAAAATTGACAAACTTAAGCTTGCTCTCATTTTTTATGAAATTAACAACAAATATAAATCTAACGTAGGGAACGGAGTGTCTTAACACTAGGTTCCTTCTGCCTACCTTGCTGTGTGCGGGATACAGCGTGAAGCTGATTTATTTATTTAATTATTTATTTATAAATCGAAACTCGTGCTAAATTTCAGAACAGTAGGTCCACAGGAGGTACCCTGTTGATTACCCGGCGAATTTCATATATAATGCAGTAAAATTGATGCATAAATGCATCTATCGTATCTTTGACACCTTAAGGATACCATAGAGGCCATAGACCAATTCAGATATTCATTTTAATTTTATACCTTTACGCGATCTTGAAATAATTGGTCTTGGCAGAAGGACAGACGAACAACAAAGTATATACTATAAGGGTGCCGTTTTTACCTTTTGAGGTACATAACTATAAAAATACGTAATATTGCAAGTTTTTATATCGTAGGCTAACACCATCTTTTATCTAATCAGACCTTATCTCTGATGCAATGCCACGATAGATGCAAGCTACAAAATAAAAACTTACAGACAGACAAATCGATTTTATATAACATTTGTAATATTAGAAACCTTATTAAGCGTGAAGGTTAATTAGTTAATTATAATATATTTTTGTTAATTGTCACCAAAAAGTTGGACTGTTACAATTCAATAGACACTGGGGTCGTAACGGTTGATATAACGTTATACGGTTATAAGAAAGGATTGTAGGTTCAATTCCCGCCGTTAGTAAATATTAGTGTTTAGGATAAACAAAGAGCTAAAAAAAATATATTCTAAATAAGCTTTTTTTTTTTTTTTTTTTTTTCGAATGGACTTTAATGCTGTTGACCTGGAATGGTCTTGACAGCGTCACCGGGATGGAAAAAGTGTGATCTAAATAAGCTACTTGACTCATGTCAATTTTAATACTGGCATTTACATTACATGAGTATTTCCTATTGTTTTCTTCAGTAACCTAATACATATATAAAGCTATATGAATGATAAAAAAGTATTTGCTTAATAATATAAAACCTTTGTTTACTTTTCATATCATAGATAATCTGTAGACAAACATGGCGGACCCCGTTTTCGCTGGAATATAAAAACGGTCATTTTAAATTACAGTTTTTTCGTTTTTTAAGCGTGAATAACTTTGTGATAACTATTACGGTATAGTAGAAGAAATAATAACGCTTAAAGATATGCTTTAAAAATTGGTGAAGTGCGAGTCGGTCTCGCCCTCCGAGGGATCCGTGCAAATTTTTATAGATATAGATACGAATGTAAACGAGAATGTGATTTATAAAAATGAAATTTGCATACATCCATGCACTTATTTTGTATGAAATGAATGCATACACCCGCAAATTTATAAAATTAAAAATGCAAAAAAATATATATATTTAATTTTTTTTTATATTTAAATTTAGATTTATGCATTTTTTTAATAAAACATTTTTTTTTTCTTTTTATATACGGAACCCTAAAAAGAGTCACCTAGTTTATTATAGTTAAACATGCGCTCACCTTATATAATCACCGTGTGCTACTATACCAGGATAAAGTCAAATAATGATAAATGAATAATGCCCACATACATAATAGTTACTTAATAAATATAAGTAAAACTAGCTTTCACCTGCGGCTTCGCCCGTTTGGTGTACTGAAAATAACTGAGAGTTAAGTATGACACGTTCTAAGTGCCCGAAGTGACTCATCACAGGTACAGTGGGTTACATCGAAACAATTAACTGTGCGATAGCTTACAATCTTCCTCAATAAATCTTAAAAAAAAATCTTATGTCTTACCAGTAGTTCCTGAGATTGGCGCGTTCAAACAAACAAACTCCACGACACGCCATAATATTAGTATACATAACCTTCTACAATACCCTGAGGCGGTAATATAATGTTGTAAGCTAGTTTGCAATTTTAAATACTTAAGGAATTATGGCTAAATATACAAACGTATATTTAACTTGCTTTTGCCCTTGTGTTGTATGGATTTTTTTATTGAATTAGAAGTATATTTAAGCTACTATGTGAATGTAATGCTTTCATTTCCTCGTTCTGGTACCACGATAAAGCGTGGCGTTTAACGCTAGAACGTGGTGAACGGAGTGTCTTACTATGTCTGTGCCTATCTGTGTCAGTATGAGGGAAAAGGATGCTGCGTGAATAATTTATAATTGAAAATGGCATCCCAAAGTCGATCTCAGACTTGAGAGCGGCTTATAAATACTTGACTTGTTACCAGCATATACCAAGACAGGCAGAGGGGACTTAGTGTTAAAACACTCTATTCCTCACACATCATCTAAATTTCAAGACATTACATGTCGAATGGCGGAGCTTAACTCCACGCTTTATCTTACTAAAACTTTTGCTTGCATTTTCAGTTACACCTCTTTGGCCAAACGGCAATGGACATTACGCACGATCACGATACTTAATGTAGGTATGTACAATGTCAACTTATTTTTAAAGTAAAGCACTATTTTTAAAGGTTAAATAAAATAATTTAAATATTTTACTTTTATTTTTACGAAACATAAAAATACCGAACTAAAATCAAATTTATAGGTTTCATAAAATATGTGTAATTTAATATTGTTTTAATGAGGTCGCACGTTGGTAAATAATTATCCTCGAGCTGATTAAAAAAATTGGACAAGCACGCATCGGGCTCGCCCAACGAGGGTTCCGTACAAAAATTGGAGATTTAGAGCTTTTTCTGAAATTCAAGCTTAGCTTAGCCAGAGCCCTTTCATCTGATACCTCTCTTGACCAACTTATTTTTTTTCAGGAAAAAATCAAGCTCCTAATTTAACGCAATCAAAAGATACAAGCATTTATGCATTTTTTTGCTGCATTTTGTATTAAATTCGCCGCGTAATCAAACCTATAGGATACTTCCCGTGGAACTAAAGTTATGAAATTTGAAAAGTATTAAGTATCCGATAAAAATTCAGGGTACTTCATAGAAAAAAAAATACATTACAAACTTATATTTGTGCTTTATTTCATATACAATTAGTTTTACTTTCTGTTGACTCGCAATCCAAACAAATCCTGAAATTGGTACGAAACCTTCGATAGTAGAATGTCACTCGCACTTGACCGGCTTTTTTTCATTTTTCCTCATCGCTTATCGCATTTGACATAGACAGATAGATCCTTACAAAATGTTTTACTTTTATTTAGTTTTCTTTTTAACTAACCATCTCTTGTAAAAGGAAGAGGTTCTCAATTCGACTGTATTTTTTAGTTACACCTTGTACCCTGCTAACAACATGGTCGGCAGAGGAGGCCTAAAATTAAGACACTTCGTTTCTCGCGCACTGTCTAATTTTCGAGACATTACATACACCGAATATTCAGAGCGGGGAAACGCAAATTCTGTGTTTATTACCTTGAAGTTTCAGGAAATCCGAAATGCGAGACATTCTTGTCGAGTTAAAAAAAACCACTTCCTGTATATCATAAGATGTGGAATAATAAATATATTAATTACAATAACATTATAGAAAACATTTTTTATTACACGTTCCGTATGTAATGTAGCTACTATGCAAAGTTTAAAATGCAAAGTATTGACTGCATTGTACATACTGACAGTAAACACGACAGTTCTGGGTTCGATTGCCACTCTGCAAAATTTATTATTTTTAGTTCTTTCCTCTGAGAACAAGACAAAACGTGGCGTTGAGTTTCGCCTTGAGTGAGTGACTTGAGCTACACAACACGTAATGTCTCAAAAATTTGGCGTAGTATGGGGTACGTGTCTTAACACTAGGTTCCAAGTGGCCTACCCTGCCATATGGGAAAGTGAAGCTAAAGAATAAACTTATACAGCTCGATTTTGAAAAATATTTTATTTCTAAAGCGTCACGTTGTATCTCGCACATAGCAGAGTAGGCAGGGGGAGCCTGGGAACCTAGCGTTAAGACACTCCGTTCTCCATTCAGATGTTTGAGTTTCCTACTTTCCACTCAACGCCACGCTTTGACTGGTTTGACCGGAGCGAGGAAATGAAAATATCAAATATTTCATTCCTTCAAGTGGAAATGGAACCCACAATCGTCGCATTTACAGTCATCCGTTTGTGCCCTTGGGCCACGATGGCCTCCTATCTGTATCTATGTATACTAAAATATAAAACAGAAAATCTCAGGAAGTACTAGTTTAATGACTAAATTATTTTTCTTCTTATGTAATAAGTTAACTTAAGATAAATGAACTACAAAAAAATGAGATCAAGTTCAAAAATGTTTTTGAGTTATAAAAAAATCAATGTCAAGATAAATTCAATTTTGAGACAAAAATTTAATTAAAACAAAACAAAAATAATAATAAAAATACGAAGTAATGTCCCAATATAGTGATCACTTACTCAACAATGCATTGTTAGTCAGTTAACAACTGACTATAAAAAAGAAGAAAATAGGATACATTTTAGAACTTCGATCTGTTTAGGGTCTTAAACTTATAAACTTCTTTCTTCTTTTATAAACATTTCTATTTTACTTCACAATGTCTTTTGTTATTGTTCTCATTGCTTTCCGGATCAGGGGAACCTAGTGTTATGACACTGCGTTCCTATTAAAACACTCGTTCTCCATTTTCTGCCAAATTCTGAAGGCTGGCTCGTTACCATAACGAAGAAGTGAAAAAAAAAAATTTAATTTCCTCCTTAACAAGTTCTTTGGGCAGTGTTGCACTATTTATCGTTCAACTACGTGAAGCTGCGTGAAACAACTAGTTTTAGTAAGATTTCCAAAAAAGCAATAAAAATATATTTTTTATATTTTTTTAATAAATTATGTTATCTAAATTACTTACTTCCGAATTATGCTCATGCTGGGTGTCCTCAACTTCACCTTCACTTGGCCTTTGCTAATATTTGCCCGAACCAACATCAAACCTGTGACCTTCTATAAATGACAGCTTTAATGATTTCATTTTGAATTATATTTTTTTTAGTTTCTCGCAGTATCCCGCCCACGTCAGGGTAGATAGACGGAGCTGTGCGTTATGTTACTTCTTTTCTCACACACCCTCCAATTTTTGAGACATTGAGGGTTGAGTGGTGAAATTCAACGCCGAACTTTGTCTTATTACCAGAGAGAGGAAAATAATTAATTTCACCGAGTGGACATCGAACCCTCAATCATTTAATAGACAATGTATGAAACATTCGAAACTAAAATTTCAGCCAAACTTATTTTGTACCAATGTTATCGCATACAATACTTTATATTGACATATTATCCTTTTTATGAACCGAATTAAATAAAAATAATATTTAATGTTAAGGGAAATTTGTATAAACTGCATTTAATTCGGCTAAGTTTCTGAGATTAGAGTGCACAGACGCACAGAAAATATTTTTTAGTTCTACCACATTGATAAATGTGCCCAATAATAGATTATCTTATATATCTTCCATGTATAGACAGTGACGAATAACAGTTTTATTATTTGTATAGATTTTAAATATTATGAAAGATATACTAAATTGTTAAAGTGGCAGTCGTGTCTCCGTGGAGCAACGTCTGACTGGACACACGATGGTTGTGGATTCAATTTTCAATTGAGGGAAGGGATTACATTTTAATTGTAATTGCACCTAGTTCTGACGCAGTTATAGATTCGATAACCACGAGGAAATGAGATATAATAGACAAATTTTTCATTTTCTTGCTCTGCTAACGAAGCAAGGTGCTGCGTTGAGTTCATCGAAAAGTGGGGAACGGAGTGTCTAAACACCAAGTTCCCAGGTCTCCTCTGCCTACCCTGTTATTTACGGGATATAGTGTGAAACGAAAAAAAATATGTATTCTAATATTTTCCATTTCTCATAGGGTTTACAAAGCACGCTGTCTAGTTTCAAAATGCAACAGATTATTAAGTCTCGAATTTGGGCGCAAACCAGAGAGTGGAGTGTCTTGTCACTCAATTTTAGATATTGAGTGGCGAAATTTGACGATGCATTTTAATTTGTTAGAGCAGGTAAATGAAAATACGCGCACAGTAAGACGCTGTACCGCTGTGACACAATGGCCTTACAGTTAAACAGTACCAAAACCAAAATAATATGTAATCTATATTTAGATTTTTAATTTTGGTCGAACTAAAAATAGTTTATTTTCTTTTCAAAAATATTTAAAACAACTTTACATATATGTATGAATGTACTTATAAGTATACCGTGGGAACTTAAAATAAGCTCAAAATGGGCGTAGTATTTAATAACAATATTTTTTATACTATTTTGTGCTTGACGCTATATCCCGCATCTAGCAGAGTAAGTACAGGAATCTTAGTGTTAAGACACTCCGTTCTTACACTCAAACGCTTCTCCCCACTTTCCATTGAATTCTTAAGGCAGTGCGTGTTCAGTGACGGAACTCAACTGCGCTTTTTATTTCTTTACCAGAGAGAGAAAATGAAAAGTTAAATATATTATTCCCCGAGTGGGAATCGAACACTTAACGGCCGCGTTTACTGTCGCACGCTTGTGTCTTTGCGCCATTACGGCCTTTACATTTTTTTATATATAAACGTATTTCTTGTATAAATGTATTTCTTGTTATTTTGGTTGCTTCTATACTGATAAAACAAAGCGCGACTTTAGTTTTCCTTTCAACAGTTAACTGTTCAACAAACAAAAAGGGAAAACGGGGAACGGAGTGTTTTACTTTAAGCATTATGTTTTTTTTGTTTAGCTATCCAATAGGATAAATCCCGTTTTGGAGTAAATATACTCCATTCTGATTTTATAACTAAACAATGAAAATATCTCAGAACACGGCCATGGGTGATATTTTCCAGAGACCATGCAATCTAATGTAGGATATGTTCCAGATATAACATTTTTTTTGTCTTTTTTTGATTGAGAACGTCGTGGCGGGGGGACACAAGCGTGCGACTGTAAACGTGACGGTTGTGGGTTCTATTCTCATTCGAGAATTGATATTTTTAGTATTTTCATTTCTTCACTCTGGTAAGGAGGAATAGCGCGGCGTTATGTTACGTTACAACACATGATGCCTCGAAAATTCAGCAAAAAGTGGGGAACGGAAGTATCCTAATGAACACGGAGTGTTTTAACACTAGGTTCCCAGAATCCCTCATTCTGCTATGTGTGAGATACAACGTGAAGCTATAAAAAATGTATATCGTATATTTAACAACATATCTATACCCATCTCTTTTCTTCTCAAACAACATACATAGCTATCTCTTTCACTCCCATACATTATTCCTATACAGAATGCATGGAGCATGAAAAAACCTCGGTTATTTAAATAGTTGCAGCCTCAAAGTTGATTCAGTTATGAGCTAGGCGCGATCGAAGCGCGTTTTGCTCTAAAAAAGCGAAGGCGAAGCGAAAAAAGCGAGTAAATTTACGTGTTTTTTTATTAAATTACGAACATCGTATAGTTACTTGTGTGTTTATTTTTTTGTGTAATTTGTGCTATTTTTTTTTCAATTTTGATAAAGTGATTCGTTTTGTTTTTATGTTGAAATAAAGAAAAGAGAGAACGGTGAGCTTTTCTATCTTTTTTATTTTAATTTATTTTTTAATGGGAAAATTATGTTATTATTATTGATAGAATAAATAATATTATTTTATAATTAATATATAATTTGTTTTAATTTTGAGTAACAATACATATATGTACATAATATAATTGTAAATATTAAAAAAAGGGTTCACGTTTCCACGTTTTCTCTCATACCAGGGAGGCTAAAGAACAGTTAATGTTAAAGCTCCGTTCTTTCCATCTCTTTCCAATTCATTACATATTGAGTGGCAGAACTCAACGCCGCGGGTTGTTTATGAGGACAGAAATTAAATATAATCATACTCCAAGAGTCGGTAATTGGGAATCAAACCTATAACCGTTGCGATTACTATCAGATGCTGTACCACTGTGCCGTGGCAGTCTCTAATACAGTGGTTCCCAACCAGTGGTCCGCAGAGGCCTAAATATGGTCCGCGAACAATATATTGCGAATCGAACCTACAACCGTCGCGTATACAATCACACGATTGTGACACTGACTGACTGACTTGTACCTACATAGTGGTACATGCTACCAAGAATGATAAAAAAGTGGTCCTTGATCAAGAAAAGGTTGGGAACCCCTGCTCTAATATAAGCATTGTGGAAGTTTAAAATAAGAAATAAATAGATATATTAATAAAGTATATATTTGTAGGAGGCTATTCGTAGCGTAGGGCACAAGCGTTCGACAGTAAAAGTTCGAAGTAAACTTGACAGAACTCACAATGGATTCGATTCCCACTCGGAAAAATAAATTATTTAATATTTCATCTTGATCAACAACTGATTGACTTAATCTTAACACTAGGTTTCTAGGTTGCCTCTACCTACCCTGCTATGTGCGGGATACAGCGTGAAGGTAAAAATAGTAATTTTCATCTCACTGTACGCAATGGTTCGGGAGTTCGATTCACAGTCGCGAACTATTTTCATTTTCTCACTTTGACTAGAGTAAATGTGTATTTACAATAGAGAATACACTATGCTACAAAAACTCTTTTATAAGAATAATTGGTAATTATAATTTATTACCATAATTTTGATATTATTAAACTTGTTCTTATTACTTATTTAATTAAAAACTTTTTTTATTTAAACTGACTTAATATTCGTGTGTAAATAAATATATTCACGTTCACGTGAATAATATTAGTTTTTCTATCATCATTACAATGAAAGATTTAGTTAGCTTCAAATATTATAAAGTGACAGCGCCTGACAGTAAACGCGGTGGTTGCGAGTTCGATTCCCACTTTGGGAAGCAAAGCGATTCTTATTTTAAATTTGACATTACCCTGTCCTGCCAAAAAACCCGGTGCTACCTCTTAACGCAACATCTTCAAGTCCTTTTGAATGTGGAAATTATCGATAATGTTAGCATAAACTGCCTTAGGAATTCAATTTTTTCTCCCTCCCCACTTTCTGAACAAATTTCAACCCTCAAACTTTTGGGACAATGGTGGAACCTGCGTCTTGTCTTAGTGGAAATTCTGAATACAAATGATACTTTAAAGTTTTATTGGCTAGCCTATACCTAATAGGCGCATATAATACTACGTATAATTCAACTAAATGCAGTGTTAGGTTACGTTATTTATTATAAACAACTAAATAATTAAATCAAAACTGAGTAACTGAATCCAGTAGTAGCGCAGTGGCACAAAGTGTGACTGCAAAACCGACTGGTTGTGAGTTCGATCGCCACTCGAGGAGATGAAATATTTACTTAAATTTATGTTTCCATTTCTTTGCTGCGAAAAAAAAGCGCGGCGTTGAGTTCTGCCTCCAGAATTCGGTAGAAAATGCCCCCACTTTCTGTGTGTTTTACACTAGGCGTCTCACGTCATGGCGTCAATGTCTCACTGTAAACGCAACGATTCTGGACTCGATTCCCATTCGGAAAAATAATAATAATTTTTTAAATAAGGAAAATGGACGATGAATATATGTTAAATTAAACTATTTTAGCTGCCTTAATTGTATATACTTTCATATGTAACTATAATAAATAGTTTTTGTACCTATAAACCTACAGTATAAAGTGGAGAAGGCATAAAATAATAACCTTACATTCAAAACACATTATTCGTGTGTGTTAAACGGCGGAACTGAACGCCGCGCTTTGTCTATAGATACCGAATAATTAAGTTATTATTATTTTTAGAAATTTTATAAAATTTTAAAGTAACAGTTCTTGGACGGTTTCTAAAAGGCGCGGGTTCAAATCCCAGTTTCGCAACCAGTATTTTTTTTCCTGAAAGTGGGATAACATTTAAAAAATTATAAAAATAACTTATTATTTTCTCATATAATATGACCAACTAAGTACCTAATATACGTAAAATTATGCAAATATTTGCATTTCCGCGATTTTAATATCACCAGGAAGTTCTAAACTAGAGTAGAAAGAGGTGTTATAAACTATAATGTATTGAAGAATTATAATATTTAATTGAATAAAATATAATAATATATAATTTTGAGGTCATTAGAAAAGTGGTTTCGGTATGTATGTTGTTTTAGAGCGAGCAGTATACAGCAGGATAGGCCGACAGAACCTAGTGTTAAGACTCTCCGTTCTCCATTTTTCGTTCAATTTTCAAGACATTTTGTGTTGAGTGACGTAATTCAAGGCCGACCCCTTTTGTACCAGAGCGGAGAAATGACAATAATTTAAATATAATCAGTTCTTTTGAGACAATCAGATACAGGCGTGTGACCGCAAAGTCTACGGTTGTGAGTTCGATTCCCATACGAGGAAATTAAATATTTAATATGTTCATCTATATGTGCAGGATACAGTGTGAACCTAAAGAAAAGTACACATATATTCTATATACATATGATAAGGTTGGTAAAGATATAAAAAAATCCGGTAAAAAGCGGCGCTGAGTTTCTGCACTCACCACGATCGCAAATTGGATAAAAAGTGAGGGAAAGAGTGTACGAGTATAAGCAGTTAATATTTTCACTCTATCTATTCTGCTACATACGGGATTTTATTTTTTTACCTTCACGCATATCGCATATCGCATGGTAGGCAGGAGGAACCTAGTCATAAGACATTCTGTTCCCTACACACCGCCCAATTTTCGAGATATTGCGTGCTAAGCGGCGGAATTCAAGGGTGCTTTGTCTTGTTACCAGAGAGAGAGAAAACGAAGAAAGAGAAAATAATTCATTCCTTCGATTTGGAATCGAACCAACAACCGTAGTGATTACGGCGAACACTGTGCCGCTGCGCCATCACGATTTTAAATATAGACTTTATAAGGCATATAAAAGGCATACCTACTTGATACTGTGATGCAATTTACACAACATATTAATCGAGGAATGTGAAACGTTCTAACATTTTGTAACATTTGTTTTTAATTAAAATTACATTTATATAGCTTTTGCATGTGATTCTGTTTATGTTTTACGCATAGACGTATAATATGAAAAGTAAATATTTTTAAATTCGGATTTTTTTAAGGTGAGAACATAGTGTCTTGACACTTGTTTCTCTCTGTGGACACGATTCACTATTATGGGCACGACGGGCACGTCTACAACTCTAGTTGACTTATGACGTCTACTTTTTGATCTTCATGTAGCTTCAAGGTTTATTGAGGTTGATAGACTGATGGGGTAACCTACCTATTGTTAGTGATACTGTACTATACTATACTGTACCCTGGAATTTGATAGTAATTGCAACCATTTTCACTGAAATTGATCATAATTGAAGTCATGCTACGATTGAAGGCAGCTGTAGAACAACCTTTTTGGAGGCTGGATCCTCTTAACCCCGACCAGTAGTGGTTGAGGAGCACCATGAGGCTTAAGTGGCTATTCCGTACTGCCTATATTTACCAGTCCTGGAGTCACATATAACACATAATAATATTCTTTACTTAATCGGAATGACTAAAAGTGTAAAATTGAAAAAAAAAAAACATCATAGTATAACCAAAACGACTTTCCAAACTAACATTCCAATTGGCCCCGTTGTCCACTTTCTGCTAATTTTAGTAAAATTACATTTTGAAAAGCGGAATTTAACGCCGCACTTTATTCAAAAAAATATAATTTTCAATTACATCATTTTCTTGAGTGTGTATCATACCCACAGTCATCGCGGTTATAGTCAAACACTCGAACCACTGAGGCAGAATGTATTTATGTTTATTTCAATACAAAATTTGTGTAACTGATAAGAAATATATTTATAGGTGAAATCGGATGTTTTCAAAAGGTCACTTTAGTGTTACGGCTATAAATTTTTGTCTTGCGTAAAATCTCTTATCTTTTTAGAATAAAATATATTATATAAATATATTAGTGGGAAAATAAATGGAGAATAGAATCTTAATACTAGATTCCCAGGTTCCCTCTGCCTTCCCCGCTTTGGGCGAATACAGTAGCCAGGCTAAAAATACATATTATTTCAAATAAATTAAATCGCTTCCTTCACGCTGTATTCCTCACTCAGTAGGCAGTGGGAATCTAGTGTGTTAACACACTCTATTCCCTGTTTTCCACCGAATTCTGGAGGCATTGAATGGTGGAACTCAACTCCGCGGTTTGCCTTGACATCAGAGCGATAAATGAAAATATAAATTTAAATAAAAAATTGTGTAGTAGTATAAAATAAAGAGTGAGTATCGATGTCAAATAATTTAATATGTATTTTTATAAAATTGATTTTAAAATAATAAGTCCCTCATCGTGTCTTGCGTTTAATTAACTTTAGTGAACTGGTGGTAAATTATTTTACGTTCAATGAAACTTCTTATTTTGAATAAAATTATTTGATTTTGAAAATTTGAACTCACAACCAGTCGCGTTCACAGTCACATTTTATGCCCCTGCGCCACGACTGGCGTCCTACTCCTATTTGAAGAAGAATAAAAGAGATATATTTGAAATATCTTTTCTGGGGCTAAGGGTACTATTAAAAACTTAATTTAAACTTGTTTTGCGATATACATCTTTTGCAAAGATTTAGCGATAAGTCAGTTTTATTTTAAGGTTTTTAAGTTTCACGTATATGTATTCATATAGCAGGATAGGCTTAGTGCTAAGAATTTCCGCTACTGTTTTTCAACTCGATTTTTGAGACATTGCATGTTGAATGGCGGAACTAAACACTCCACTATGTGTTGTTACCAGGGCGGGCAAATAAAAAATTCCTGCCGATCTGGAATCGAACCCACAAATTTCATGTCTATACATAGTTTTTATTATTTTACTAATAGATGTTCACTGGAGCCGTTTGCAATGTAAAAAGAAACATTATATGATATTTGATATTATATGATATTTAATACAAAAAATAATATATAAAAAAATAAGAACATAGAATACATAGTTAACAAAATGAGTGAACACTGGAAAGTGTAGGGCGGAGTGCCTTAGCACTACGTTATTTTGTGCCTACCATGCTAAGTATAAAAGTATATAGTACATAATACATCAAATCAATAAACCAAAGCACAATAACGATAGTGACAAACACTATCAATGAAAAATATGGAAGGAAAAAAGACATATATACTTATATAAGAAACCGACCAAGTGCGAGTTTGACTCATGCAGAAAGTACCACTACCTATTTAGAAATACATCATCTGGGAAAAGTTTAACTGTCTTACGGTTTTATTTTAATATTTATCACTGTTCAAGAGATACAGCCTGTTGATAGACGTACAGACAGACAGCGAAGTTTCAATAATAAGGTCTCGTTTTACCCTTCGTGGTTAGAACCTTAAAAAAAGGGTAGATAGAACATAGTGTGATTTTATTACAGTCAGAAGCTGTGCCAAAAATTAAAATAAAAAAATATAATTATATAAGATGACATCTCCAAAATATTTCACAGATCCAAGTAAATATTACGTGAATGATTACCATTAAGGTCATTGTCAAAATATTAAAAGCTTATCATCAAACGATAAACAACTCTATAGTTTACCAAGAAAGTACGATTTTTCTTTGAAAATATATTTTATTTAGAACTAGGTTAAACCCAGGTGTCTTCAGCCTCGATACGATGATTCAACAACTTTTTTTTTCGATATAAACATAATCGCTCTTTCAACGATTTCAATTGAATCGGAATATTGATTGTTTAATTATATTTCAATAAGATTTTGTTGCAAACAAATAATATTGTAGACCGACTTCAAAAGAAGGAGGTATATTGTTTGTCATGTATCCATGATACATATATTATCATATCCATTCTTTAGTAAATTAAATCTTCCACAAGAGCCCTTATTTTATTATTAGAAAAATTATTACTTATGTTTAAAAGTATAAAATTAAAAAAAAAAAAATTAGTTTCACGCTGTATCCCGCACACAGCAGGGTAGGCAGAGGGAACCTAGTGTTAAGACACTCCGTTCCCCACTTTCTGCCGAATTCTGGAGGCATTGCGTGTTGAGTGGCAGAACTCAACGCCGCGCTTAACCTCGACACCAGAGCGAAGAAATGGAAATATAAATTTAAGTAAATATAAAATTTTTTCAATTGTGAATTTCTTAAATATCATTTTTATGAGGCCAGTCGTGGCGCCGGGGCACAAAGTGTGACTGTAAAACCGACAGGTTGTGGGTCGATTCACACTCGGGACACTCGAGGAGATGAAATATTTACTTAAATTAATATTTCCATTTTTTCGCTCTGGTGTCCAGGCAAACGCGGCGTTGAGTTCTGCTATTCAACACGTAATGCCTCCAGAATTCGGACAAAGCGGGGAACGAAGTGTCTTAACACTAGGTTCCCTCTGCTCAGCTGTGTGCGGGATACAGCGTGAAGCTGATTTTTGATTTATTTACTTTTTGTTATCATATGTTGAAAAAAATTGTAGAGTAATATATCTCACAATAAAAACGAAATCCTTATAGGATCACATTGTTGCCTGCATGTATATACATACATATGTCTGTCCGTCAGTCAAGACCATTATTCTCAGGACCATGTAGATATATCTAACTGAAATTAATATCAAGTATCTAGTTATAACTCATAAATAAGAAATGTAAAGATTCAAAACGTGCGTTTATGCATATGGATTTGCCGCATTTCTATCTTGAATTTGGTACGGAACCCTCGATGGGCGAGCCCGGCTGGCACTAGATCGCGATCATTGATTTTTCTTTTTAATTTTACCAGAGCTAAATCGAGGAAATGAAAAAAGATCATTCCCCCGTGTTAGATCAAACCCATATACGTCGCATTTACACTTAGACGCTACGCTGCTGCGCTACGACGGCCTCTATTATGTAATAATGCTAATATATTTTTATTTAAACTAATTAACTATTTATTTATTTTAAAATCTCTTTTAGGTGTGATATTTCACATATAAATTTTAATTATTGTAATATATAAATATTATAAAAAATAAAATTTACATTAATTAAAAATAAATGTAAATTTTATTAATTATAAAATTTAATACTTCGGACACAGATATACCAGTTAGTTCAGTTGTGGAAGATTCCTTATTAAATTGTAAAAAGTTATAGGTTTGAAACTTCCCGTCCTGCATATTCTGCCGAGATGAAAGACGTTGCGTATTGTGTAGCGGAACTGAACACCGCACTTTGTCAACAAGAGGAGAAGAAAATGAAAGAAAAACAAAATAACTAACTCCATCGAATGGGAATCGAATCCACAATTATCGCGTTATAGGTATTTCTGTAGTCTTTTTTCTTTAGCTTTACGCTGTATCCCGCACATATCAGATTAGGGCGAGGAAACCTGGGAACCTATTGTTAAGACACTCCGTTTCCCGTTAAGATACTTCCATTCACCATTTTGAGGTGGAATTCAACGCCGCGCTTTGCCTAAATACCAGCCGTTAAAAGCTTCGGTTCCCCCAGTGAGAATCGAACCCACAACTGCGCCACGCAGAGCTTTTTTATAGTTACTTAAAATATTAGGAAAAACACAGTATACAAACTAGAGATTGCTTCGGCCTTCGCTTTAAAACGGTCTTTACTCTAAAATGTCATGTCAATTGAGTTTTACCATTTAGTTTGGTTAAAGAATTTTATATAGGAATTTTGTATACAATTTAGAACGAAAATTTATATATAATTTAGAGTGGTATTTTACAATTTTAACGCAACGGCTGTTGGTACTATTCCCAATTGGGCAATGAGTTATTTTTTTTTCCTCGTTCTGGTAACAAGAAAAACTGCGGCGTTAAGTTTCACTACTAAAAAATCCATTAGGCGGTGCGATGTGAACGAAGTGCCTTAACACTAGGTCCCCTCTGCCTACTCTGCTGTGCAAAAAAACTAAACTTTTTTACCACACATCTTTCATATTAATAGCAGGGTAGTGTTAAGATACTCCGTTTCCTACGCACCACTCAATTTTGAGACAATATAACCTATTAAAATTCGAACTCGCTTCCACTGTAGTACCCAGCAACTAGCAACCACGTAAATCCACGCTATACATACATATATTTAATGCACTCATACATTTTGTTCAGTGAACAACCTTGATTCCGTTTGAGGCGTATTGACGCAATAGTAAATCCTTGTGTAGAGAATGTACGATTCATACTAACATAGTAAGAACTGTTTTACAGTACTAATGTTTATTTTATATTAAGAAAACTCAGTTTCACGCTGCATCCCGCACACAGCAGGGTAGGCAGAGGGAACCCTTAAGACACTCCGTTCTCCACTTTCCGGATTGCGTGTTGAGTAGTGGAACTCAACGACGGGCTTTTGTCTTTGTGCTAGAGCGAAGAAATGAAAATTTTAATAAATAAGAATCCTTCCCCCCGAGTGGGGATCGAACCCACATTATGACAATAGTTCCTCATATACAATATTCTTAATTTCATGCTATGGAACCATAGGAACCGAGGACCAACCACGAAGCAATAGTATCTATTACAGAAAACTCTTATACAATAAAACAAACAAACATTACCCTGACATTGAAAGTGAAATTTGAATAGTTGTAACGTTGACGTAACGGTTACTAGTGACCGAGGTTAAGTTACATTGACTCTAGGCTATTATGTGATGGGTGTGCAACTTACGTAAATTATTTAATACAAGAAATAGTTGAAATTTAAATGTACCAACGATTGTGGGTTTAGTTCTTTAGCTAACGTTATATCGTACATTACTATGTAGGCAGAGGGAACCTGGGAACCTAGTATTACGACTTTCCGTTCTCATTAAGACCCTTCCGTTCCCCACTTTCCGCAGATTTACGGAAGCATTGCGTGTTGAGTGGTGGAACTCAACGCCGCGTATTGCCTCGTTACCAGAGCAAGGAAAAAACTATAATTCACTCTTCCGAGAGAAATTGAACTGTTTACAGTCAAATACTATATCGTTGAACCACGACGGCCTAAAAAATAGAACATTAAAATTCCAAATTTTCTGAGAATAAACGAGGAATAATTGAGGATATTCGAAGGATAATAGAAAATAATAATCGAAGAATAATTGAGGCCGTAGTGGTGTAGGAACACGAACGTGCGACTGGAAAGACGACGGGTGTGGTTTCGATTCTCACTCCAGGAAAAGTAATCTTTAATATTGTCATTTCCTCACTATGGTATTGAGGCAACGCGGCGTGAGTGCCGTCACTGAACACGAAATGCCTTTAGCATTCGGCGGAAAATGAGAGATGGAGTGTCTTAACACTAGGTTACCTCTGCCTACATGCTGTGCCCTCGCACACATGTCTTGTTACCAGAGTGAGTGGGAAACAAACCCTCAACCGTCGCTTTTACAGTCAAACGTTGTACCGCTGCGCCACGACGGCCTCACGTCTTTTATTATTATTATAGCAACCTTGTATGAAAATGAAAACTAAAATTCATAGCAACTTTAATTTGCTAAACTCAATTTTGCCCTTGCTATTTTTTAACCTCTAATTATTATGAGATAACTGTCAATATAAATATTTGTCTCAACCGGGAAGTGTACACGTGACCTCCAGCTTGCATCTAGACTTCCTTATATAATACTGTATTTAGTTTTTTTCTATATTTCAATATAGTTATTTAGTATTCATTTATTTTGCCTTATATTTAAATTATAACATTACAGAAGGAAGCATATATTATTTTTAGATTACGTTTTGTATGACTATTTTTATTTTATTACGTTTGTATTTCATAATAACATAAAAATTTTAATAAGAAATAAGATTATATTTATCATAGTTTTGAACGCGTTTGATTGTAAACGCGATGGTAGTGGGTTCGATTGCTACATGAAAGAATGGATTGTTTATATTTCCTTTCTCTGGAACACAATAAAGCGCGGCGTTAAGTTTCGCTTCACGCTGTATCCCGCACACAGCAGGGTAGGCAGAGGGAACCGAGTGTTAAGACACTCCCCGTTCCCCACTTTCTGCCGAATTCTGAAGAAGTGTTGAGTGGCAGAATTCAACGCCGCGCTTAACTTCGACACTAGAGCGAAAAAATGGAAATATAAATTTAAGTAAATATTTCATCTCCTCGAGTGGGGATCGAACCGCTGCGCCACGATGCTTATTATTTATTTATTTATTTTATTTGTTAAGTTTCTCTACCCAAAGCGCAACCCATCGAATTTGATTGGAAATTGGTATTTTAACAACAACTTGTAAAAAAAATAACAGAAAAGTTATATTTTATAGAATTTATGTTACAGGCAAATGTTTGAATAAACCTTGTAATAAAACTTTAAACACTTAAAAATCCTACTCACGTTTTAAATGACCTAAGTAACGAATATGTCGAAGTCTGTTGAAGAAGTAATTTTAATTTACAATATGTAAATTATATTTTACAAATCTTTGTTTGGTTGAATGCGCTAATCTCAGGAACTATATTTTTGTCTCTATATATACATATTTTGAAATGGATGGAATGAACTTATTGTGGAAGGCCTGTAGGCTATGGATTCTTTTACATCACTTAATTTGCTATATTTTTGTTTCAGAAATCAAATCCAAAAATTAAATAGAGCATGAGAAAACACTGAAAAAAGAAAAAAAAACAAAATGGCGCCGCAAGAAAGAACTTCCTGTTGCGAAGAGGATTCCCGCGAAAACGGGCCAATGGAGAACAACCTGTCAAACATAGATTTAGGCAAAGGCTTCATAAATAAGGCCTATACGAATGACGAGGAAAATGTTGCCACTAAAAAAACGGCAAGCGGAGAGAACACTAAAAAAGTCACAGATTTCGACGATTTATTGCCATATGTCGGTGAATTTGGTATATATCAGAAGATTTTGTTCCTATTGATGATACCGTTCGCGTTTTTCGTCTCGTTTGTGTATTTTTCGCAAATTTTTATGACAATCGTGCCAGAGCAGCATTGGTGTTGGGTACCCGAATTGGCCAATTTGACTGTAGAAGAGAGGTGAGTTACTTTACTAAGATATTTTCTATAGCATATAGCAGAGTAGGCAAATAAAACTATCTTATTATGATTCCTAATTTATTTATTTAAAAAAAAAAGTAAAAATAAATTATTCTTTATGGTACACCGAAAAATACATTATATAAACAGAATTATGGATATGGCGTCATTTTTGTCCCTTCACAACATGTTACATCGATTCCTAGCCTTAGCATATTTCTCAAGGCTATTATTATCCGAGTCGTTTTCATATTTAGCTTTAGGACTATTTTTTTTGTTGTAATAAACTTTTATAAACTATACAGTTAAAACTACTAAATGAATTAACATATAAATAATTTAATTATTATTCTTAGTTCTGTAGGTATATATGTATAACTCCTATGCCTTAGGAATCGAATCCACAATCATCGCGTCGTTAGTCACACGCTTGACTACTGCACCACGGTAGTAAATTAGATCTTTATTACCCATTTAAGAACAATAGCTGTGGTCTATTTGACCTTCTGGTGATTAATGTTAGCTACTCACAAATATATTCAGGATGCATTCAGAATAAAACAATATAGCGAAAATGTTACAAAGTTCAGTGCCTGATTGTGTAGATTAGATAGACTGTAGTGGGTTTGATTCGAGCTCGGGGGAATGAGGTAAGGCGACACTTCGTTTTCCATTTCCACCGTTTCCCACTTTCCACCGAGTTGTTGCGTGCATTGTGTGTTGAGTGGTGAACTAAACGCCGCGCTGCGACTCGTTCGTTACCAGAGCGATTAAATGATAATATTAAATATTTCATCCCCCCAAGTGGGAATCGAATCCACAACCTTTCCTAACCATAGCCTATAACACAGAACCCACATTTATAGTCGCACGCTTGTGCCCTTGCGCCACGACTGACCACTATAAATAAAGTTGTTATTTTTCAAATATTTAGGTAATATCCAGTTTTTCTCTTGAACGAGAATCAAACTTGCTACAATCGTGTACATTAAAATACTAATTCAGCCTCTATGGTAACAAACAGATTGTATCTTTTACATATTTTATAACGTAAATACTTAATAACATAATCACAGTAGGAAGTCTATATTTTATAACTGTATTTAATTATTTGTAAAGTTATTTTTATAAAAAGAGTTTATGTTACTCATAGCTCTATATTACTTTAGTAGTAGGAACTTAGAAGTTGGAGTTCGAGCTGGTGCCCCAATTGTAATTGTATAGACCAAGTGCAGCGTTGGGTTTTACGTAAATTGTCATTTAAGAGAAAAAAGAGACAACTGTCACTAGGTAGTGTCTATTCGCTCAGTAAAATATAAGATGTAAAAAGAAAAAAATCCAGTTTTTTCCCTAATTTTCTCTTAGTACTCGCCTAAACTCCCTAGCCTACCTACATACATGCAACTAAGATTTTTTTTAGTTCAGTAGTTGTATGTAAAAATCACTTAAAGAAATTGTTTTTACAAAGCAAAGCGTGGCGTTGAGTTCCAGAATTCGGCGGAAAGTGGGGAACGAATTGTCTTAATGAGAACGGAGTCTCTTAACACTAGGTCCCAAGGTTCCCTCTCCTATCCTGCTATGTGCAGGATATAGTGGAAATCAAAAAAATATTATAAAAAAAATCACTACTTGAATATGAACCCACATCCATCATGTAAAGTTAGTAAAGAACATATCAACTTCATTAGTTGGTGTCATTAATAATCATTTATATAATAAATTATGTATATGTAATTATTATCCATACATAAAGTACCGAGGTCGTGGATTTATATAAAAAAATCGTACTTTATGTTCTTATGTACATTTACATATATGTAATAGTTCCGTGTTTTTTATTCTAAGATATGGGCTTTATTATTTGTAATTTAAATTGTGTAAATAATATAGTTTATGGTAATATAATTTTAAATGTAAACATGACTAAGGGAAACTGAGGCCTAGGCCTGAGGCCAGTCGTGGCGCAGCGGCACGAGGTGTGACTATAAAACCGACTGGTTGTGGGTTCGATCCCCACTCGAGGACATGAAATATTTACTTAAATTTATATTTCCATTTCTTCGCTCTGGTGTCGAAGTTAAGCGCGGCGTTGAGTTCTACCACTCAATACGCAATACCTTCAGAATTCGGCAGTGGGGAACTGAGTGTCTTAACACTAGGTTCCCTCTGCCTACCCTGCTGTGCGCGGGATACAGCGTGAAGCTGATTTATTTATTTATTTTTACCAAAGGAAACGGCCACTGATCGCTTTGCTCACTAACTGTCTCTCGCTTCGCTCGCTGAGACGATCAATAAAAACCGTTTTCTATCTTAACACTAGGTTCCAAAGTTCCCTACCCTGTTATGTGGATACAGCGTAATATAAAAAAATGCGGGGAAGACAAAGAAAATTTATTGTTAAGACCATTATCTATAAAAACGGAATAAAAGTCATTTCTGTTGTATGGGAGTCAACTTAAATATTTATTTTATTCTGTGTTTTTGGTGTCATAACGGCAACAGAAATACATTATCTATGAAAATTCCAATTGTCTAACTATCACGGTTCATGAGATACATCCTAGAGATAGACGAACAAATAGACAGACAGAAGGCGAAAGGCGTTTCACCATTTGGGTACGGAACCCTAAAAAGCCGGAATAACCCGGATATATAAAAAAAGAGTTTTAAAAGGATCTTCTTTGAATTATCTTTATACTACTACATACATTAAAATTCAATCACGACTTCTATCACAATCAATAGGATCTCTTGCGGTTATCTTCTATTGTATTTCGTTTCTGGAATATCCCTTACGTCATGGATTTCTCTTATTTTTGCACTGTCACTTATACTGGTATCTTACTTCTATACCTAAGGTTAGTTTGGTTATTGTATAAGTTGTTATACAATGTTTTGTACTTTTATCTGTCTATTTATCTATCTATCTATATATCAATCTATATCTATCTATACTCATAAAGCTAAAATGTTTGTATGGTTGAACGCGCTTATTCCAGGAACTACTGGTTCGGAATGTAAAAATATTTGTGTTGGATAGTCTATTTATCAGAGTAAATCGTGAAACTTAGAAACAAAATAATTTCCAGAGAGAAATAATCGTAATTCTGTCTGTACCTTTACAATGTATTCCGCATATAGCAGGGGAAGCTTAGGCTTAGGTTCCCTCTGAACCTAATGTTAAGATATTCCTTGGCTCGCTTACCGCCCAATTTTCGACATTGCATTGAATAGTGGTTTATCTTTGCCTACCAGAGCAAGAAAAATAGTTCTTTCCCCGGAAGCGGAATCGGTTCTCCGCACCCACCACCGTTGATTATAGAACCATTTAAGCTGTATCCTACACATAAAGTAAGTTGAAGAGGAGGACCATGATCCTAGTGTTAAGACACTCCGTTAATTTTCCAGACAAGAAATCAAGACATTTTCCGCCGAATTCTGATATATTGCCTGTTGGGTGGCGGAACTCAACGCCGCATTATTAATATCTATTCTAAGAATATCGTGCCATGCTTAAACATATAACATTCCAACTGAACTATAAGGTCCAATATAAAGGCCGGTCGTGGCGCAGGGGCAGAAAGTATAAATGCGAAGTATTTATTTAAATTTATATTTTCATTTCTTCGCTCTGGTGTCGAGGCAAAGCACGGCGTTGAGTCCCGCCACTCAGCTCACAATGCTTCTAGAATTTGGCGGAAAGTGGAGAACAAAGTGTCTTAACACTAGTTCTCTGCCTACACTGCTGTGTGCGGGATACAGTTGATAAAAAAAATATAAAAAAATAAAGCTGACGTGGCGCATTGGCACATGGTCTGATTGTTAATATGACGGTTGTGGATTCGATTTCCACTCAGGAGAAAAGAATTATTTTATTCGTTTTGGCAAAATGACCAAACGGTAAGTAAGTGGAGGTAATTGGAGAATAGAGTGTCTTAGCACTACCTACCTTACTATATGCGGGATAAAGCGTGAAGGTGTAAAAAACAATAGGTATTACCTAGCAAAAGGTTATTTTTAATCTCCTCACAATGAATATTTAATAACAAATCATAGTTTAATCGATCGATTTAATAATAATTTATTCCACGAAGTGATCTTTTGTTCTATACATTTATTAATCAAGATTGTAATAAACGAGTTCCTTTACTCGTATACTAGTCGTTTCTCGTAACTTTATTCGCGTGGACTCTTAGATATAACATGGAAAATCCCCTTTATGTTATTAATTTTATCTTAAGGCCGATTTCCACCGAAAGAAAAATGGACAAGACGTAGGTGAAACGAAAATATTAAATAAATTATTTTTTCTTCAAAAGTATAAAATATTTATTATTAATTATTTTTGTTTAACAAAATCAAAGTACGTTTTACATTATGTAAAATTATTTTTTACTTTTTAGTCCGTTGTTTGAAGTCGGTTTGTTTTTTTGTTAAAAATTAAATTTAACAAAAAGACAAACCGACTTCTTCTTAATTAATTAAATTTGTCACGCAAATACCTAATGCAAATTTAAGACTTATGTGAATTTATCATAGATACCACTGTCAGAAATGGACCAAAAAAAATGGGACCACACGGGAAGCTGCAGCTTTCAAATAAAGTCATAAAAATCGGTTCAACCATTCAAAAGTTCTGAGGTAACAAACATAAAAAAACGAAGCCGAACGAATCGAATTGATAATCTTCTTTTCTTACGGATATATTTATATATATTTGTATTGTGTAATTCAGGGGTTCCCAACCTTTTCTTGATCAAGGACCACTTTTATATCATTCTTGGTAGCAGGGACCACTATGCCTGTAGGTATATTAAAAACTAACTGTGATAATTAAACAGAACCTTCGCCTCACCATCCCCAGTCATAAAATTTAAATTGTTCGCGGACCACTTTTAGGACTCTGCGAACCACTTTTAGGACTCTGCGGACCACCGGTTGGGAACCACTGATGTAATTACTCCGCCCCGCTCTTTAAAACTGGGCGAGTTCTTTTGAACTTTTCCAGGACGCTCCGTCCTCTCCGCCCACCTATTTACAAGTAAATACAAGTAAGATGCTTACTCTTGCGAGTTCAACATATCCTTTTTCCTTAATGGATCCGGTGGTAATAGGGCTTCACGACCCCTGACATAAAGCGAGTATATCAACCTATATAAAATATGACTAATAAATTTCGAAATTCACTAGTTTTACCTGTGTGTTGTCAGTCAGTCAGTAACGGTAGAGGTTTATATATATTTTTTAGGAACTAGGAGTACTGAGTATTAAAAGTCAGAAAATTTAGTCAGGATAACGTTTTGACGTTCACATTATTTATCAAACAAAGTAAACCAAATTACAATTTTTCTGTTTCTAAGTCCTTTTTTACATCTTTCGTTTGAGACGTCTCACTGCTGACCATTCAATTTGAATTCTACTCGAAAGTCGCTCGACCAAGAAGGTCGTATATTACCTTATGTTTCGTTTTGTTGTCTTCATCTAAAACATAAAGAACGGCAGGTAAAGAGAACCAAGCGTTAAGCTTTACGTTGTATCCCGCATACAGCAGGTTACGCGGAGGGCACTTAGGAATCTAACGTTAAGAAGAAGTCGAGAAAGAACTAGCCTAGGGTTAGGATAATCCGTTAAAAGGCTCATCATAGGATCATCCTGGTACTGGTGGTGTCGTAAGAGGCGACTAAAGTACGTGTGGTAGAGTCACGTCGCCAGCAATGGCAACACGCATGGGCAGACTCGACCGGATCATTACCACCCCCGGCATTTAAAACCGGCGTGAAGTAGTGGCTATAAGCCACTGCGTTTCGCATCAGGTAATGCCGGGCTCCGGAGCCCAAACCACTTTACAGGCAGGCAACGCACCTGCAGCTCCTCTGGTGT
>JAATLQ010037130.1:7356-48131 GCA_013421005.1 Heliconius erato x Heliconius himera | reverse complement strand
GCGAGAATTCGATTGGGGGAAAAGTAGACCCCGACGACAACGACGTCGCCGACAAGTGCCGCGACGCATCCCGCACCTTTCTCTACTCGTGAGAAAGGCGGAGAGCCCGCAGCGACCTGAGTGATCAATGCTACCACCCCGGTGTTGTCGGCGACCCAGTTGTCTCTGTCGGGAACGCTGTAAGGCTCCGCAACAACCGCCACCTGAACAGACCACTGCGCCAGGCTTTGGGCCAATAAGTCCTGAGCCCTGGCGCAGTGGTTTATGTTCGCCTGCAACACACGGAGAGCCATTATTTGACCTCCATGTGTTGCACCTCCTCACGCCCGGCTGGGACGTTTGGCTTGTCCGCTGACCTGCCTCCCCTCCTGCCTTGGCAAACTTACCTTAACATTTAGTGTTCTTTTATATAAAACTGTTTATAAATTAAAAACTTATATTAATATATAGTACATATTTTTTTTATGTCTAAGCACTATTTTATGTGTCTACTTCAGATCCCGAAGCTAAAAAGCCAGAGGACTGGGATGAAGATATGGATGGTGAGTGGGAAGCACCGTTGGTGGACAATCCCAAGTGTAGTTCAGCACCGGGCTGCGGTGTTTGGAAAGCACCAACTATACCCAATCCTAATTATAAGGTAGGTTGATTATTATGTTTGTTTTAATTGAAGACATTGTTATATATCGCAATATTAAAATCTGAGTTTCAATAAATGAACAAATCGTTAGATATATATACATATATATTTTCCTCCATTTACTTAAACATTCAAATGTTTTGCTATGTCTGTTAAAATTTTAATTTGAAGTATTTTTTTATAGGTTTTTTTAATGAATATGTAGTGTTCTATGAACGTATCAAATGATAAATGATTGAATTAAAAAGTAATAAATTTATATAATTCAGTATGATGTTACTTATTATTTATAAGTTTTATTTAGTGTTAATGAATTTAAAATATTACTTCATTACTAATTCATTAGCATTTAGCATACTATTTCAAGTCTTATATAAAGTTCTTCAAACTTTTTTTATAATATTTTTTTTTATACATAATATAATAATGCTAAACAGTTTGAGCCTAACAGGTTGAGCTCGCTAGTCTCCGAAGTTACGGCTTCGAATTCTAAAATAATTTTTGCTTTGGATAGGCCCATTCCTCGAAAAGACTACATGATGATAATCGGTTCGATGTAGCCAACAGTATTTGCTGTCAGAGACACCTCCGGCACTTGGAATTTCACATGGATTATACATAATGTGTAATTATTTGCATTTGAGCCGCAGAAAAGGACTAGTATATAAAGCTAAAACCAAACGATTTTATTCAAAATAAGAAGAGTTACATTCTTTTAAACATCTTATAATTTCCCACCAGTTCATTACAGTTATTTCTTCAGACAGGAATCTTTATTTATATGACAATAAAATCTTTGAAATAGACTGACGCGAATATTTCATTCCCAAGAAATATTGAAAATTATTATTTTGTAAAATTATTAATAACAATATAATATAAGTTATTTGTTTTTTTAGGGAGTATGGCGCGCTCCGCTAATACCAAATCCAAATTACAAAGGAAAATGGAGTCCGAGACGCATTCCCAACCCACACTATTTCAAAGATGATCAACCATTCAAAATGACCCCCATTGTAAGTATTTAATATCTAAGAACAATATTATTTTAACCGTCCTTTATGTATTTTAATATATTACATACATATACTTAAAATATGAAGCGTATTGTTTTTTGTACTTCAACATCTAATTATGGCCATTTTTTTTTAAATCAGCTTCACGCTGTATCCTGCACACAGCAGGGTAGGCAGAGGGAACCTAGTGTTAAGACACTCCATTCCCCACTTTCTGCCGAGTTCTGGAGGCATTGCGTGTTCAGTGGCAGAACTCAACGCCGCGCGTAGCCTCGACACCAGAGCGAAGAAATGGAAATATAAATTTATATAAATATTTCATTTCTTCGAATGGGGATCGAACCCATAACCAGTTGCGTTTACAGTCACACTTTGTGCCTCTGCGCTACGACCGGCCTTTAATCCTATCCATGTTAAATACTTATTTAGAAAACGTATAAAAATTTTAACGTAGCGGGACTCGAACCCGCCAGGAGTGCACCAGTGGTCGGTTTCCAAAAGGCGCGAGTTCGAGTCCCGCTACGTTCAAATTTTTATATGTTTTCTAAATAAGTATTTTTCTTTCCTAAGTGTGGAATAACACTTTAAAAAATGTTTAAAAAATATACAGGTTAATTGTCAATTAACATATATATATATACATACATATACTTAGAATATGAAGAGTATTTTTTTTTTTGTACTTCAACATTTAATTATGGCCAATTGACGACAAAGTTCCACTATATCTACCACATTAAAAAAAATCGACATTTTTTTTTTATCAAAAATATTCTAAAGGGTCGTTTAAATATCGTATATACTGTGATTTTTTTTATAAAGCAAAATATCTGAAACGTTAGAAAGTAGTATATATTGTACTAATATATTCTTAATTTTTACAGCATTTTATAATATCTACCCAACTTTAAGTTTTATTATATGTGCTTACAGTATATTAATAAATATATATTTTTTACAGCACGCTATAGGTTTTGAGTTATGGTCGATGTCGCCACAACTATTATTCGATAATGTATTAATAACAGACGACCTTGAAGTGGCAGAGCAATACGCGAAACAAACCTACGCGAGAAAACGCGCCAAACTTACTTCTGATTCTGTAAGTATATTGTTATACATATACATACACACTCATTAATATCTTTTCTATTTGTATTAACTCCCATATATTTGAAATCTTACCATTATGTAAGCCTCTGCAATTCTCAGTCTTTGAGTTACCAGTTAGGTATCAAGTGCAGATTAGGTACTAAACCAGCAAATCGTTTCATGAAAATGTTAAGTGTTTCAATTTTCTCGCTCTGGTAACAAGATAAAGCATGATGGTGTGTTCATTCAATTAACACGTCTCGAACAATATAAAACTTTTTTTGGGGGTGCCAATTGTGTGCGTGTATGTGCGTGTGTGGGAACGGCTTGCGTGCGTGCGTGTGAGTGAGTGCGTGTGTACGTAAATAAAATAAAGGAGAGTGACGTGCGTGGTTGCGCCAGCACACGTGGTGGGGGCGCGCGCTGCAGGCCACGCGCCACCGCCCGGGCTGGTGGGCGCTGTACGCGCTGTACGGCGCCGTGCCCATCGGCCTCTACCTCGCCTACCTGTGGCGCCGCGCCAAGGAGGTGCTCGCTTCTCCACTTGCTAGGACTGCTTGTTGTAATAGGCTACACGTTGTTGTGAAAACGTTTATTAATCTGATTGATTGAATGTAATGTGTTTTTGTGAAAAAATTGTTTCTTAGATTTTTTTGGTGCGTTTCATCACAAATGCTAAGTGATTCATTTTAAGTAGGCTAGAGATAAATTGCCATTCAGTTTGCAATTGTACAGCGTAAGATTAGGATCTGGTTTTAAATGTGTATGACATTTTACATATATTATTTTATTTTTTATTTTATGTATACATAAAAAATTATATATTATATTCATCAAAATATTTTTTTATATATTTAATTTTATCATTTATTACCCATAATTCATGTTATTATTTTTATATTATATACAGTTAATTAGCCTTAAGTGCTGAACATTGCATTTCTGTGAGTGATTATAAAAGTAGAGATAAAACGAAATTTAAAATAAAGTTTATTAATAAAAAAATCCAACATTAAAAAGTTATATCAATTCTTGTTGGAATGTTGTGTCAACGATTATTTTATAATGTTTTTGCTCTTTGATCACATACATTTTAGCAAATAGAACACAAAAAAAAAAAAGATTAAAATATGTGCTATCAGTATAAGAGGTATAGATCACTTGTAAAAAAAGCAGTATAAAGTAGGTTTAAGCCAAGTGAGTAACATTACACCTAAACTGTTATTATTATATGAACACTCACAATTGCAAAGCTCAGCCTAGACCTCGCGAGCTGAACTTCTGTTTGTTTCCTCTTGCTACATTTAAAGTGCTCATCATCAGTAAAGGCTAGTCAAGTAGAATAGTAAGCAGTAGGCTAATTTCCAGGAGTCGGCCGTCGATAGACTGTTGAAGTATGCAGGTGCAAATCCGTGGGTGTATGCTGTCGTCATCGTCGTCTCGTTCTTAGTTGTCGGTCTCATCGCGTATATGTGCTGTGGATCTAAGGCGGTATGTATTTAAAAGATAATAAGATAAAAGACCAATAATAAAATAATATTTTATCAACATTTGTAACTGTTGAAGTTCTATGAATTTTATGTATTTTGTAATATTTAAATATTTTATTATATTCATTACAATAACATGAATAAGATTCCTTATTTTTTTTCGCCAAGGTAGATTACGTGGAGGGATAAAGAGAGTGTAACTTTTTCGAATTTATCAATATAAAAATCTCTCTAAAACCTTTTATATCATTTTAAATTAAAATATGTAATAAAATATATTTTTAAGTAATATATATGTTGTCTCCATATAAATAAAATTTATTCTAACAGTATTTGTATATTATAGGCATAACATAATCATGATAAAGCACCATAGACATTTAAACTTTTTTTAAACTCTTTCCCTTATAGCAGGAACCAGAAGCAGATCAAAAGAAGACAGACGCAGTTCTAGAAGATGACCCTCACCAGTCTGATGAAGAAGAAGAAGAGAAAGAGAAGGAGAAGGTGGAGAATAAGCCGAGTAAGGCTGATCTGGAGGGACCGGAGAAGGAGGTTGAGGTAAGTTTTGACTAATTCTACTTCCTACCAATATACTGAAAGAATTTAGAATTGTATAGTAAAAAGTATTAAAATAAAAATGAAATCAGCTTCACGCTGCATCTCGAGCACAGCACAGTAGACAGAGGGCACCTAGTGATAAAACTCCACTCCATTCCCCACTTTCTGCCGATTTTTGGAGGCATTGCGTGTTGAGTGGCCGAACTCAACGCCTTGCTTCAACACCAGAGCAAAAAAATGGAAATATAAATAAATATTGCATTTGCTCGAGTGGGAATCGAACCCACAACCAGTCATGTTTACTTTATACTTTGTGCCTCTGCGCCACGACGGGCCTCTAAAGTAAAATAAAATACTCTTTATTGTGCTTCGAATAATGCATTTCAATTTCATAATTATTTGTACGAGAGCACAAAAGGCGGCCTTATTGCTCAGTGAGTGAATTATAATTGCTTAGTTAAATAATTGTTGAAAGCCTCGTGGCGCAGTGGAACAACGTGTAGGGTAAAGGAGATTATTGTGAGTTTGATCCTTTTAGGGGGTGTAGTGGAATTCTCCCTCTATCAGGTTTACTTCTTAGTGTAATAATTAAAACAGCAAATTTTATGTGGTGGACACGTGTAATTCTCGAGTTGAACCAAAAAGCAATACAATGCTATAGTAGGGTAATTGTAAGATAAAAATACATTATTTATCACATATGAGCATATGTGTAATTAAGAAAGGATTGCTATAAAAATATAACAGGCGTTTGGCCTGAACAGGGGGCAGTGACTTGACTCACATGCTTGGTTAGATTTCCCAGTCAATATGCAATGTCTCGAAAATTGGGCGGTGCGTGAGGAACGGATTGTCTTAACACTAAATTCCATACAACGTGAAGCTAATAAAAAAATGTAGTACAATTTTTTCTAATAATCGTGTATACAAATATATTTCGATAAACATATATGTTTGTTCCAGAAAACTTCCCAAGACACCGAGGGCGCCGGCGACGGTCAAAGGAAAAGGAAACCTCGCAAGGAGTGAGCGAGATCGTAATATACACTCAACATAGCGTTAGAGCGAGACAGCACGAGAGCATCTCCCTTCCTTCTCACATACAGCCCCCAAATTAGTTGTCTATTTGTCTCCTTCATACATACTGTCTGTGTACAGGAAAAGTTTAATTCTCAAAATATCGATAATCGATTGTACTTATATTGTATTCGATTATTATGAAATAGTTCGGGTATTCGATTTTTTTTGCCTATTACACTTTCTCATTCCACCAAAGAATCGATTCACTCGTTCGGAACAAAAACAGTTTTATTTTTACTATTGTTATTATTCTGATTTAATTAATAATAAGAAGCGGTTATTATTTATTTTTTTAACATGGAGGTTGTAAGTTTCGCTGTTTCCGAAGCATTTTGTATGTAATTTTGTATGTGTGGTGAAATTATATGTATGTATTAAGCTGAGAATAAGTTGACATGATATTTTTCTATAATTTCTACTGTATCTGTCTTCTTTTTTCCCCCTTTAAAATAGGAAGAGAATAAACATATTACTAAAAATTTTCTCTGGCGTTTCTTATATAGTCATGAATAGGTGAATCTAATTTAAAATAATACATAATTTATATTACCTATCTATCTCATTTTGTTGTATGAAATAAAAAAAAAATAAGTTTTCATTTGCTTTTCATTGGCTTATTAAGCATTTTCTTTTATGAATTGTCATCTTTTTCCAAGCACTACATATATATAAAAAATTGTATAACGTAGGTTATTTGGTGTGTTCATTGATTGTTTTAGAAATAGGAATACATATTATATACTTTATTTAAAGGGACATTTTGATTATATTGAAAAAGAAATGTATATTCCATACATTTATAATTAAAATATGATTCATACAATTCACACTTTCATTGTTTTTATAATATAAACTGATTTAGTATTATTATAAATATAAATTTTATTTTATTTTATTAAGAATTTAATATATTATTCCCATAATATTATATATTTGTTTTTTTTTGTATTAAGTAATTAAATATTGTGTTAAGACATCCGTCGATAAATCCACAATGTGAGTTAGTTAAAGACCATTATTATACAATAATATTATAACGATATTGTTTGTAAATTGAAAATAAAAAAAAGAAACATTTTCTATGTTTTTGTAATAGTCACTTTAAAAATGGTGCTGGGTTTTGACGTTAGCTGTATGTAAGATAGATTCTCTTATTGTGTAACAGTATCTGTTTTTTTTTTATCGTAAAATCTTCTTCGTGTGCTCTCCATACAACGTGACATGGCGAAGTGATTAGTAGGAACGCCGTTAACTAAGAACGAATCAGAATAGATGTTAGATTTCGGCTTTTTTTTTGCATTTGTTTATGCATTTCTTTTTTGTTTATTATTTCTAAATGTGTTAAAGGACTTTGCTGACATTTGTTTTGGTTGACATGCGTGTTATTTTATTAGATATATGTTATTTTATTGTTAATTCTCCTTCTTTTAGTAAAGTGGAAAAAACTGACCGTTAAGATCTGTATTGACAAGATGGTTGGTTTGTAATTTATTTTATAGACACTTGAAGGATTCCAAAATTTAAAATCATTTTACAATTTTTAATCCTTTTCACACTTCTCACAATTTTATGCTGATTGTTATTTGTGCATACCATCATGCTGTCTATTGGCTTTATAACTAAATCTATCCTATAAATGTGAAAGTTTGTGACCATGGATGGATGTTTGTTCTACTTTCACGTAAAAATTATTGAACGGATTTAGAATAAACTTTACAGTAGTACAACTTATACATCAAAGTAACACATAGGCTATAATTTATGTAAAGATTTTGTGTAATTTGGCTATAATATAACAAAAAGTATCAGCTGGCGAAGCCGCACGTGAATCGTTAGTTTCATAGTAAATGAAGGTCATCAATTATTTTAAGGATTTGCGAACTGTACTAAAGTAATATTACTTTGGTATGAATTCTAGGGCGTTTGGAATTAGTGGGAATGAATCTGTAGACTTGACCAAGTTAGCCATCCAGTGTGTCAGTTTGGATCACTTTTCTACTTCGGCCCAAGAACTGCTGGGTCTTGCTTCTATTTATTTCTATATGTCTTGACAAAAAAGGAATAATACTTTTAATAAATTTATAAAATTTAGACGTAGTAGAATTTGAATCCTTTTGAAAATTAGAGCACAGATTCAAGGCCCGCTGTGTTAATTTTTTTAATACTTTATCTAAAACTTTACTACGAAGTATAAAAATATATCCATATCGCTATTGAAATTGTGAACTTAAAATATATATTATATTTTTTCTCATTTAAATATTATTTGTGCAGCTAACGCCATTACCCAGCCTTTAAGTTGTGTGATGGGTACAAGTAAAGGACTGTAATTTACATGGTAATAAAAATAAAGATTTCTAAAATTTTGTTTTATTTACTCCCTTAGAAAAATATTTTGATTATATTTGATTTATATGTGTGGATTTTAGTGTTTTATTTAATTAAAAATAATATTAGAAAAGGTTAAAACTGATGCCATCGTGGTGCAGTGACACAAGCGTATAACTTTAAACGCAACGGTTGTGATTTCGATGCGATTTGCTCTGGTAATAATGCAAAACGCGGTGAGTTCCGTCACTCAACACGCTGTGTTTGGAAAATTCAGCGAAAAGTGGGGAACGGAGTACCTTAGCAATATGTCATGTTATATTTCTTCCACCTACCTATGTGCGGGATACAGCGTGAAATAAAAAAAAATGCAATGCAATCAGGAAGTACGTAAGTAAATCTAGGATATACTTAATCAAATTGTAAATATAAACGTTACTTTTGAAGTAGGATGGTAGAAATTGGTGAATACTATAGGAATAATAAGATTTCGCCTTAAATTATAATAAAATGTTATCCCGTTTGTCTTTACAATAAGCAAAGTCAACGAAGCCAAAACCAAAACCAAATATTTTTTTAATAATGATATATTGAGTATTTTATTTATATGTGTATAAACGAGAGTGTTTCAACAATAGTGACGGTACTGTGAATTAATTAGGAAGTATATTACCTGAATGATATAAAAGAAACTACTTTCACCGGATCTCATTATCAGAACCTAACCAAACTACCCTTAGAATTTATCCTTTCCAATAAAAAAAGTGATCGAAATCGTTTGGCGTGATATTGCATTATTCGTCCAATGGTCGCACATATAATGCAAATTGAAGACTTATGTGATTTTCTCATGGAGAACATTGTAAGAAATGAACCAAATTAAAATGGGACCACACGGGAAGCACCAGCTATCAAATAAAAAAAGAATCATCAAAATCAGTTCAGCCAGTCAAAAGTTCTGTGGTAACTAAAATACAGTCGAATTGATAACCTCCTTTTCTTACAGAAGTCGGTTAAAAAAACAATGTACCTAATGTGCAGGCAAGGACAAGGAGTATCAGAACAATGAAATATTACTTCGTTGCCTAATTAAAATTGAATTTCGTTTACTTTTTCAAATTAATATAAACATATTTGTAGAGGCTGTAGCGCAGGGGTTCCCAACTTTTTGGTGATCATGGACCACTTTTTTATCATTCTTGGTAGCAGGGACCACTATGTAGGTATAATAAAAATTAACTATGTTAAAGTTTCTGTATATTACGAGAAACTTCTATAATTCAGTGTCACAATCGTGTGACTATGAGACGGCTGTGGTTTTATTTTTCAGATTCACGCTGTATCCCACACACAGCAGGGTAAGCAGAAGGTTGTGGGTTCGATTCGCAATATATTGTTCGCGGACCATATTAAGGCCTCTGCTGACCACTAGTGGTCCGCGGACCACTGGTTGGGAACCACTGTTGTAGCGCATAGTGTGTAACTGTAAACGCAACTCGCTCCGGTAATAAAACATTCCTGCTAATCCACTCAACACGTAATATTCCGAAAAATTGACAGAAAATGAAGAACGGAGTGTGTGAACTGTAGTATTAAAAAGTAACATATATAATTTAGGTGGCATGTCTCTAGCATCATTTCTTTTTTCAGGTGGGCAACAGGTGGTCAATGAAATTGGCATATGGAGGCTCATAAAGTTCACGGAAACGAAGTTTTGTTTCGGACGGCGACTAGTAATTAATTATATGTAAACATGCAAGTTAAGACATGATCATTTGTAAACATATAAAAGTAATAATTAATATTTACAATTTAATCTCAATAGGTGCATCTTTAAAAGGTAAATTGACGTCATCGTTGTGAGTTCATTCGAGAGCATAAGTATCATATATTTCTACAATAATATAATTAAAAGTAATATGTTTTAGCTTCACGCCTTATCTCGCACATGGGCAGAGGTAACCTGGGGGAGCCTGGAAACCTGGTGTTAAGACACGCCGTTCCCATTAAGACATTTTCGTTTCCCACTTTCCGCCGAATTCTGGAGGCATTAAGTGTTGTTTGGCGGGACTCAACATCATCTTTTACCTCATTTACAGAGGGAACAAATGAAAATCTGAAATAGTTTATATCCTTGAGTTGAAATCGAACCCATAACCTATCATTTACAGCACAAAATTTTAATTGCATGTAAAAAAGATTACGCAGCTCTCTGCCTACAATGCATCAATATGGTAATTGTTTTCGTAATAAAGCAATTATTGTAATTAGTATATATTTTAATACTTTTTTAAGTTTATTTATAATTGATCTTTCTTATATTTAAATATTATTTTATGTATGGCATAAGTAGTCTTGATTAGTATAAAATAAAATATTAGAAAATTAAATAAACAATCGTGAAGTTCTACCGAAACAATAAATATTGTCACAGTCATCTATTTTACCAAAAAGATTGCTATTTTCGTAATTTAGTACACAAAAGTGTTTAGTGGGGAACGGAGTGTCTTAACACTAGATTCCTTCTGCCTAAACTGCTGTGTGCGGGATACAGCGTGAAGCATTTTTTTTAAAGTGTTTTTTATTATATATTTACATATTTTAATTAGTACAATATATATAGTTTTAATATATATGTATATTGTACTTATTAGAATATGTAAATTAGACACTTACTTATCAGTCTTAATTTAAAAACGGACTTTATTTTATCAATTTTCAATAATGCAATTTAATATGGTGACTTAAGCGATGGTTGTGGGTTCAATAAACTAATTACATTTCTCCTTTATCGGGAAATATTAAGCGATGTGATTCCTCCACTGCATTAACTATACAATAATACCTTTTTGTAGCCAGCCTAAAAAACTGACATGGTGAAACGACAGTCCATTTTTTATCTTATTTATCTAGCTTTTAAAATTAAAGTTATTTATTTTAAAGAATAATTTTGATTAATAAGTCAAATTTACTAAAAATCATTCAAATAAAACAATAAAATAGGGAATTTTCCACCACAGAACTGGCAACACAACGTTATCAAGATATCAAAGCTTACCTCGCAAGTCCACTGACATTGACACAGATGCAGCTCGCGTCAGTCCGTCTGTACGTTATCGTTATATTGGGAACCGCTATGTTTATATTATTATTATTATTTTTGTTTTCCACAAGCAAATGTGATAAGCCGCATATAATTTTAATTGTGGCTGATGATTTGGTAAGTGTCCTTATTTTTATTTAATTTAATTAAATATATTGTGATAACGTTGGCTACTGCGACTGTTGCGGGTTCAAATCCTATTGGTATTTATTTCAATCATACAGTTTTAAGTGTGGCTGTGTCAAAATGCGATATTAATTTGTCATAATTTAAAGGATAAGTATAACTATTTTCGTAAAAGCAAAATACCGGAAAATCCTCGTATTAATACTGTACAAATAATTAAACTTCACTTGGGTACAGAGGCCAGACGCAGGGGCACACGTGTGTAACTGTAAACGCGACAGGTTGTGGGTTCGATTCCCACTCGAGCAAAATAATGCCATAATTTAAATATAATATTTGATAATATAAATATCGAAGCATAATGTTAAAACAATAATAATCTAATATCTAGTTAATTAATAATAAAAAATACAGTTACTAATACTAAATATATGAAGCCCTTTAAAATGTAAATGAAACCGTTAGGCAAATGTATGTAAAACAGTTGTTTGAAAACCCGAATTTTAAAAACATCAACGGTATTTACGATGCCCTATAAGATGAATGGGACACTTGCAGTAAGGCATTATAATATTCTTTATTTAATCTTAACTTCAAAGACTTGTCGTTGTGGCGCAGGGGCACAACTGTGCGACTTTACACGTTACGGTTGTAAGTTTGATTCCCGCTGGGAAGTGGCGAGAATGAAATATTTAATAAGTATTTTTATTTCTTCGCTCAAAATATTTCCTCGCTCTGGTAAGTAGGCAGAGCATGGCGTTGAGTTCCGCCACTTGGTAAACAACTCCTATAGAATTGGGTGAGAAGTGGGAAACGGAAGTGTCTTAATGTAGAACACAGTGTATATACTTATATATTTACTAGGTTTCTAGGTTCCCTTTGCCTCCTCTGCAAAACTGCTTTGCGGAGAAAACGCGCTAAAAGTAGAACAAAGCGTGAATTTGAAAACATCTTTAGATATCTTCCATATTAGTACCCACACATAGATACATTACACAAATCACGCTTAATAATTTTTACTTTTCGTTTGATGGGTCGAACTTTACGATCATTTTTTTCTAAGCAAATTAGAGAAGCAAAGAAAAATGTAAACAATTCTCAAAAAATGTTTTCGGCGACGACGTCGAACCCAGTGTATAATGTAAGGTCAAAAATATGAGGAAAATTGGGAATAAAATGTTGTATGATAAAGTTGTCCTTACAATGTGTGACGATAAACGAAATATATAAACGTATAACAGAGTGTAATGAGAAAATTTGCAATTATTATTTTAATCTATAACACTCAGTTATTAATATTTAAACTTAACTTAATTCCACACCAATTTCCTATATCCTATATCTCCTAATCGTTACTATGTTAAAATATTTAAACATGTGATTTTTCGCATGTGACTTATTGTATTGTATTATGGTAATTATTTTTGTATAGTGTACGGCGTAACTACACGTTCCACCTTTTAAGTATCATTGAGACTCATGTACCTACTGTGTACAGTCACCTCGAGAAACAAAAACGACTAATACAAAAATTTATATCTATACATATAATAAAATTGTAAAAGTGGAAAACGGAGTGTCTTAACACTAGGTTCTCTCTACCCTGCTGCGTGCGGGATACAGCGTGAAGCTGATTTATATAATAAAATTGTAAATGATCGCTTTGTGTACATAGAAGATAAGGAATGTGGTTATTGGAAGCATCTGCATCTGCAATGTAATACAACCCAAAACAGAGATTTTTTTTTTCTATGTCTGTCTGTGCGTTTGTGCACGCTTACCTCAGAAACGGCGTTAACCGATTTAAAGACAATTTTCTTTCATCATTATTGTTTGTTTTATTTAAATAAAAAATATGTCAACATAAGGTATTTTACTCAACAACATAGCTACAAAAAAGACTTAATTTAATTGGTTCATTTAAAATTTTAATTTTCAATGTATATATAGATATTGCCTTTAAAACGATAATGATAATGGAATTCAGATTAGTAAATTCATAATTGCACACAATTCGAGCTGGCGCAGCCGCGAACGTGTTGCAATTATAATACAGAGTGTTTTTGTCTTCACCACTTAAAATGAAAGCACAATGTTAACAACTATATACAAGCCTAATACAATTAAAACGAAAGAGATTTTAACAAAGTGTAGTGTTGATGGTGAATAATAAAAGTCTGCTCACGTTTAGCACTGAGTTTAATCAACACCACTTTAAATGTACATACAGTGATAACACAAATGATAAAAATCACAATTAAACACAGTACAGTATAAGAAAGTCAACCACAAACATATATATATATATAACAGAACACGAAAGATACGAATTTGGAATAAAATACTATATAAAACAAAGGAACGTATGGAAAGCGCATCGAGTGGCAAGCAACGACTGTTATAATTAAATATGCCGTCGACAAGGGGGTAGGCGTAAATCTTACGACACCTTATCAGTTCAGTCGACGGCAGTGAGCGCTTTCATATAAATAAACTAAATACGAATACTTACTACAAAATATATAAACAATATTAGATGTATGTATGTATATAAATGATAAATAAATAAATTACAATATTGAAATACATAAATAACACATATTAAGTAAACTATAAATATAAATAATAGTTCCCTACAAAAGTTTATTTATTTTGTTAGGAAAAATTACTTTTTCAAGTTAACAAAATAAATAATAGAATAATCGTTGTAAAATAACACGTCATACTCATATGTTGAGAATGACGCACACAGACACAAGCTTATCAAAGCAACAATATCGCACACGCCTCATTCGCGAAATCGAATAGTAGGTACTTATTGGCGGTGAAGTTCAAAGTTGTTGAGATTTACTGTAGAAAATGGATAATTGGTAATGCGTTCTAGTATGTTTTTTGACAATGAAAAGCGTTAAAAAGTTTAGTAGTATTTTTGTAGTAGTACGTGCTTACGTTATTGGTATCTATGCGTAACTGCGTCACACGAAATACAGGTATGAATAAACATCGCAAAATGAAAATTATATGCCTATGTCTAAGCTGTTGAGGAATCTGAAGAGGATATTTTTTTAGGCATGTGTATAACCCGCTCCTCTGAAAGCGCCCAATATTCAAGTTAGTAAGTACGCTTACAGTCTTACCTACGTATCAGACTATTAATTCTTAAAAATTTCAGCTATGCTCAAATGACGTAGGTCTGGGGGCCCTGGGGTCCATTCTATAAGTATTTCACAACAAGTAGTTAATCTTTTTTTTCTCAATTAATCCTTAATTTACTTTTGAATGTATATCTATATAAACTTAAAAAAAACTGTTTTTTTCCCCACGAATTTAGCACTAGAACGAACTGACGTTCTAGTGCTAAATTCGTAGGGAACGGAGTGTCCTAACATTAGGGTTCCCTTTGCCTAGACTGTTATCTGCGAAATACAGCGTGAAGCTAAAATAAAATTAATCTAGTTGGTACTTATAAAGACACAGTTATATGTCTGAAGTTTAGTTTAAAGTCGGCTGCAGGTATGACCTTAATTTTATCTACTCGTCCATGATGTCAGGGCTAGTTGCCAGTACTTATATTCTGCTTCATGAAATTTATTAATGAAAAGACAGGATGTATATGTAAATCGCAGCATGAGCATGAGCGTGACTTATAAAACTGCATCGCAATATTAGCTCATATTTACCTACTTCTCATATACTTAGTGATCCTACTCACTTTATTGTCACTGATCCTAATTAATAATATAGTTTTGAAATTAATAATATACATTTTTCGTAAGTGTAATAAGTACTAAAATTATCTGTATATTAATATTGTATACGTAGAATATTCAACCTGCTCACGTCTTACCCCATCTTTCTATAATTAGAAAAACACAGGCTCTCACTACTCGATTTTTTTAAGTTTATGAATATAAAAAGGTTATTAATAAAATATTAATAAAATTGAGGCCGGTCGTGGCGCAGCGGCACGAGGTGCGACTGTAAAACCGACTGGTTGTGGGTTCGAATCCCACTCGAGGAGATGAAATATTTACTTAAATTTATATTTCCATTTCTTCGCTCTGGTGTCGAGGTTAAGCGCGGCGTTGAGTTCTGCCACTCAACACGCAATGCCTCCAGAATTCGGCAGAAAGTGGGGAACGGAGTGTCTTAACACTAGGTTCCCTCTGCCTACCCTGCTGTGTGCGGGATACAGCGTGAAGCTAAAAAATAAAATTATCTACATTATATTTTCCACAGCGCAAACGCAAAAACTAACATTTTTGTTGAAATAACACTGACCTGAATGTTCAGAGACAAAAAAATGTTATACAATATTTTTTCTAGTTTCTAGATAAATCAATGTGATTGTGATTGTGATTTACAGCCTTATTACTTTTCAGAGATGGCAACTGTTCTCACGCTATTCATTTCAAAAATATAATATAATATAGCAAATATTGTTAAAGTTATTATAAACATGACGTATACAATTCTGCCGCCATAAAAAAAATCACAAGTAAGATTTTCTATGAAATTATATTTCTTGCAGCCAATTGGCTTAATAAGTCGTTTAACCAACAGTCTAGTCTCTTTACTAAGCAGCACCGTTCAACTAACAGTCTGACTGATGTTCAGCCATTTGATCAAACAGCTAGGCAAATGACTTGGATCGACGACGTTTCATTACTTGCCTAGTTTATTTAGTACAAATTAGTTCCAATATCCAAAAATTGAAAATTTATATGTATTTCATAGAAAAAAAACAATACAAACTTATGATTGTAGTTAGTTTGATACAATATTAGAACATACGCGTACAAACTTAAGTTCGGCATTTTTATAAGTTACTTCAGGTGACAATTCTGAAATTAGTACGAAAGCCATGTTTTTACCATCAAGTAGGGTAATCAACAAAAATCTAACGTGAAGACACCCCGTTCTCCGGTTTTATCTTTTTTCGTAACATTGCAATGCAGCAGTATACGTACTAATTTTTCTTAATTACTTCCCAGGGTTGGAACGATGTAGGCTTTCACGGTATGAACCAAGTACCAACGCCTAACATCGACGCGCTCGCTTACTCCGGCGTTATGTTACACAACTACTACGTGACACCGATATGCACGCCGTCGCGAGCCGCGCTCATGACGGCCAAGTATCCAATACACACTGGTTTGTTGTATTTTATTTTGTCATGATGTTGCCATTTATGATATTATACATTAAGTTTAGAGTGTATAATTAGATATTTTTTTGTATTTCTTTTATTGGTTCTAACCATTGAGTTAGTCTGACGATGGAGATCACAAGTGGAGATGAATTTCTGGGATGTCTATTAGTAAAATCATAGAATTTGGGCACTTAAATTTATCTCCATGTATTCTATTAATTTCTCCTTATTGCAAGACATTGAGATGTGGCTGGCTGCAGGAACCCTAAAGGGCTTTTTTAGTTTCTTAATCGAATAATTTATTTCACATTTTTTATCTTATTTTTACTCAGGCATGCAACACACAGTGATATTTGGCGCAGAACCACGTGGCTTGCCCTTATCTGAGAAACTGTTGCCGCAGTATTTGAAGGAGCTACATTATAAAACGCACTTAGTGGGCAAATGGCATTTAGGTTCATATAAGAGAGAATATTTACCTTTATTTAGAGGGTATGTTACTTTTTGAATTATGTATCTATACTATACTTAGACCAGCAAATACCAGTCGGGGCGCATTTCGACTTGAGGAAGTCAAATATTTAATATTTTAATTTCCTTATAGTCCAGATCCCAGGACCGCCAGACCAACGTCATTTTAGCAAATTTTGAGGACTATTAGTCTAATACGAGTATGTGGTTAAGACAGTATGCGCACTCACTAACTTGAAAGGGATCTTTTCTGAAATAGCGCCAAATAAAAACTATCTCTATCTGGGAGGATGTTTGAGCCGTCGAATTGGTCTGGGTGCTTATAGGGGATCTTGAAATGGTCCGTAGATAATATATATAAAATTAAAGCTTGCTAGTATAACGTATTTTGCCCTAACTCTGTGTCACGGTGGTATACTTTATAACTATCAATATTGAACCTTGAGCGGAATTTGCGCCCAGTTCAAATCCCATTTCAGTCAGACATGTGCCACCACAAATAAATATATAATTATTGCGCTGACATCCTTATCCCTTTAAAAGTACCGAATTTTCAATCTTATCAATCAATATAGCAGTGTAAGCAGACGGGAACTGGCAACCTACCTAACTGGGAACCTAGTGTAGTATCTTACTTCCCACCGAATTCTCAATGCATTACGTGTTGAGTGGCGGAACTTTACATCGTACTTTGCCTCGTTACTAGATGTTAAAATAGAAATAGGAAATTAAAATATTAAATATTTCATTCCCCGGAGTGGGCATCGAACCACATCGCGTTTATAGACGCGGGGGCTTGTGGCCCCTGTGGACCACAGCGGCCTCAAATTGATAATTTTAATTCTTTATATTTTAGTTTCGACAGTCATTTAGGTTTTTGGGCAGGAAAGATAGATATGTACGATCATACTAATATGGAAAAAGCATACTGGGGATTTGACTTTAGGAGAAGTGAGTTTTATTTATTTAATTTATGAGGCAAGAATTATTCTAATGACAAAAATATTTACTTTTTTACTTAGGCCATTGGCGATACTATAAGTACATGTATATTTTATACAGTTTTTTTATAACTTCACGCTGTATCACGCCCATAGCAGTGTAGGCAGAGGGAATCCGGATACCTGGAAACCTGGTGTTGAGACACCCGTTCTCATTAAGATACTTCCTTTCCCCATTTTCCGCCGAGCCATTGCGTTTTGAGTACCGAAAATCAAATTTAATATTAAATAGTTCATTTTTTTAGAGTTCGAATCGAATCCATAACTTGCCTCCTCTACAGTAACATGCTTGTGCTCCTGCCCCACGCAGTCACGACTGGCCTCGACTGGCCTTCTTTACACATGTTAAAATTAAAATTTCTTAACCTAAAACTTAATGCATTAAAAATGGTATATTTTCATAATAAAAAATGGCGCCGTTCGAAGCCAATTATTGTGCCTTAAAGTACTATTATTTTATTGATATAATTTTTTCTTTATATATTGTACTGTAATAAATTATACTAATTACAGATATGTCAGTAGCTCACGATTTGTTTGGGAAATACGCTACAGATATTTATACGGATGAAGCTGTCAAGGTATTATTTTATCAACAAATATTATTGGCTTTATATTTTTTATGTTCAATTTCCACTTACATAATCTTTCATAAAAAATATTAGGTAGGTACACCAACATCTCCATCATTTGAGGATATATTTTTTGCGGATGATCCCTTTTTGGCCTCATCTTTCATGCATTACACTAACATTACCCGCCCCGACGTGTCTGTCCCGTCCCGTCCTGTCGCGTCTATATGAGGCCGATTTCGACCTCACGCCGCAGTAAACATTTTTTGTCCATATTAAATAAATAAAAGAAATTTGTAGATAATACACAATCATAACGAGGCTGATCCTTTATTCCTAATGGTGTCACACTCAGCGGTGCACACGGGCAACCCCAACGAGCCCATACGCGCGCCCGACGACGTTATAGCTAACTTTTCCCATATTGAAGATTATCAACGACGGAAATTTGCAGGTAAGTTTTCAATTTTTAATATTAAAAATCGACCGTATACAGGGTGGAAGAGGCAGCGCTCCTTTTAAGGAAACAGCATATATGGTGAAATATTTCAAACCCGGTATGGGTTTGAAAGAATTAATAAAGATAACTCAACAGTATTTTGTGTGACGCAGTTACGCATAGATACCAATAGCGTAAACACATATTACTACAAAAACACTACTAAAGGATAAACAACTTTGAACTTTGCCGCCAATACATACGATTCGATTTCGGAATGGGGCGTATGAGACGGTTTCCCTTTGATAGGTTTATGTGTGCGTGCGTCGTTCTTAACAAATGGCGTTTTATTTTTAAACGACAATTTTGTTATTTATTTTGTTTGAAACAATTACTTTTTCATTCATTTGAGGAAAAAAAAAATTGTATTAGTCTTTTATGGAGTAGTTAAATCTATGGTTTCATTGAAAGTGGTGCTGACACTTCCATCGTGTATATAAGCACTGCGATCGACGAGTCGTGGCCACCCTAAAGTTATTGAACTTTTTGCTTATTGATTTCTCCCGCTCGGAAAAAAATAATCAAAAGTAAGTAAAATACTAAAATTAAATCTGCGCAGCCATCTACATCTAGCTTCAGGGCGGCCACAACTCCGAAAATGTACTGTATATACAAGTTGTATAACTTATAAGTTTTGAGCCTGAATATGAATTAGAAAAAATATGTTCATTCATCTTTGATAATTACTAATTTGCGGTACACGCAGAGCGGACCTAGCGATAACTCACCCTAAGACATTATATTTTGGGATGCGAATATAACACTGCATTTTATATAAAAGAATAACTAATTATTAAATGTATTTGAGGCTAGGCGCAAGAACACAAGCGTGCGACGACAAACGTGATAGATTGTGGATTCGATTCCCGTTCGAGGAAATGAAAAAAAATATATTTTCATTTTCCTCGCTCTGGTAACGAGTCAAAGCGCGGCGTTGAGTTCCGCCATTCAACACAGAATTCAGAGGAGAATGGGGAACGAAAATGTGTTTACGGGAACACACACGTGTCTTCACATTGGATCCCCAGGTTCAATTTGCCTACTCTGCAATGTGCGGGTAATGAACTTTATTATGAGGAATTATTTTTTACTAGTCCATTAAAAAGCAAACATATATGGACAAACTACTTACTGTCCTTTAAACTGAAACTGACTGAGTCCAATTTAAAGTTATCTGATAATTCATAAGGAAATATGTATTTTTCACGGTATTTTTTATATTTTTATTATAGCTGGCATGTAACAGAATAAAAAAAATGAAAACAAAAAATATACATTTTAAAACAAAAGAAAAGTTAGTTTGACCCCGACGTGATTTGAACACGCAACCTTCTGATCTGGAGTCAGACGCGCTACCGTTGCGCCACGGAGTCCTTGCTATTAATGTACAATTTAGCTATCAAATAATTTAAGTGATACAGATTATATTTTAAACACGGTATATGTGATAAGGTCTTTGATTTTAAATTTTTAAACAATTGAATGAAACTCTTGAACCGAATCAATCGCGTATATTGTACCTTTTTTGAGAAATAAATAACTTTAAAATCAAATCAGCTTCACGTTGTATCCCGCATACAGCAGGGTAGGCAGAGGGAACCTAGTGTTAAGACACTCCCGTTCCCCACTTTCTGCCGAATTCTGGAGGCGTTGCGTGTTGAGTGGCAGAACTCAACGCCGCGCTTAACCTCGACACCAGAGCGAAGGAATGAAAATATAAATTTAAGTAAATATTTCATCTCCTAGAGTGGGGATCGAACCCACAACCACACCTAGTGCCGCTGCGCCACGACTGGCTTTAAACTTTAATTTATACTGGTCCACTCGCGGCTCCGCTCGCATTCAATAACTTTGAGAAAGTGTAAGCACTTGGCTGCTGGCGAGGACGAAATCGGCGGCAAAGGCGCCCGTAAACGGAGCGTTGAATTTGTTTTAAATTTCCATTTACTCAAAAAGTATACGTACAAATTACATGCTACAAAAGACAAAGCTTCATAAAATTTGATGATGGAATAACTTTCGCTCGTAAGTTTCAATATCTTTATCGATTAGCAATTATCAGATATTTTTTTGTCACAAAATATCTTATTGTGACTTATTTATAAGAGATAGATATACCGTATCGCGGATTTTTTTTGTAGAACTAATAAAATAGAACATTTCTTCCATACTATGTAACGACATATATTTTACTATATTTGCAGCGCACGCGCTTAAAGCAACTCGATGGCGTTCATTACTATTGTTATTTCGTTATTTAAGGCTAACTAAGACGTACACCATAACTTCACTTCTGAAGAACGTAGCTTTCATACAAAACCAAAAATAAGTAAATCGGACCAGTAGATCCAGAGATCTTAGCGTTTAAACAAACAAACAAACTCTTCCGCTTTATTATATTAGTATAGATTTAGTACCAGCGGCCCACTCCCAGCAAAAAGTATACGTCTGAATTATATGCTATTAAAGTCCAAAATTGTCTTCATAATTTCCTTTATGATGAAATAACTGTCGCTAGTAAGTTTTAATAGATATATAAGTTCGTAAGTAGAAATATCAACTTACAATTTTCAATTATATATAAACGAAGTTTTGCTTGATGACAACGCTCCCAATGTTTAATTTAACATGTATCTACTTAAGATAACTGTATAACCATTAACGCCCAATATTAATAATCTATCTCCTACGTCAATCTTCGATTGTTCCATACATCTATCCAATCTCTATATTGGATAGATATATGAAACAATCGAAGATTGATGTAGGAGATAGATTATTAATATTGGGCGTAAATGAAACGTAATTTGCTTTGAGAAATTAATAAACTATTTAACCACAAATATTGGTATTAATGTGATTAATATGCGAGACATTATCTTTTATGTCTGCTATTATCATTTTTTTTATTGTTTTTTCTTTTATCTATATGCGTCTACCGGGTTAATTTGCAAATAAGAACTATAGATATTAAAAGTAATAAAACTAAATGCTTTGCTAAAAAGTGACTACGGGCGTATGGACTTGCAAACCTAAATTTTCCAACTTTTAAAAACTATACTTCCCCCTCAGCTCTCAGTGGGCGAGTCCGACTCGCACTTGACAGATTTGTTTATATTTCTAAATAGGCAATACAATACTAACAATAGGAGAACAACGAGTCGAGTTTACTATATTTTTTCATCATATTTCAGGCGTACTAGCTAAGTTGGATGAATCGGTGGGCCAAGTCGTAGCAGCGTTGAAATCTAAAAATCTGTTAGAAAACAGTATAATAATATTCACTACGGACAACGGCGGACCGCCAGAAGGTTTCAACGACAATAGAGCTTCTAACTATCCTTTGAGAGGGGTAAGTACTCTATAATTATACAATCTATACCTATATAAATAAAATCATCTTCAGTTGTATCCCGCACACGGCAGGATAGGCAGAGGAAACCTAGTGTTAAGACACTCCGTTCCTATTTTCCGCCGAATTCTGAAGGCCTGTTGATTGAAATTTAAATAAATATTATTTATTTATACCTATATATAAATAGTTTAAATCGGTACAATTATTTAGGTTAAATCCACTAGTCTTAGGAAACTCCTCATAGTCACATATCACGTTAATAGTTTTTTTATCTTCTTAGTTACTCCCATTCGACCACGGAGACGAAGCTGTACTTAAAAGCTAGCGTACATACATGTATTGTTGTAGCGCTATTTAAATTTTAAATATAGATTTTTCAATAAATATCTCTTAAATCTGTCATAGCTTTATTATCAACTAAAGAATACCCTAAATACCTCATAAGATTGGGTTAAGTTCATTATTGTTCCGTAACCTCTTCACCAGCGTTGCTAAATCTATAGGATTTCAAGAGCCAAACTTTTACAATTTTTCTATGAATTTTATTTATTTTGGTGAATAATGAAAAAATATTAAAATTATTGTAGGTAAAGAACACACTATGGGAGGGAGGTGTAAGAGGTGCAGGACTTTTATGGAGTCCGTTAATTCAGAAGAAATCTCGTATAGCCAAACAAAGATTTCATCTCGTAGATTGGTTGCCGACGTTATTGAGTGCCGCTGGTATGAATGTCAGGTATAAATAATATTTAATATTGGTAGGTAGTATTTTTTTAAATAACTTTTAGGTACATTTTTAAAATTTTATCTTACGCTTTGGAAAGAAAAGTACTTTATGTAAAACGCAAAACTTACCAAAAAAAGGTAAAAAGTAAAGTATATTTTTTTCACTTTCTATCTATTTTAGCTTAAGATTTAAAATTGGGAAAATATTTCGTAATTTATTTAATTTTCAAGCAAGCGAAATGAAACCGTGACGAAGAAATTCGGTTCATTTTAAAATTTTATTACAAAAAAGGTAAAAATGCGACGAACGCCGCGAATAAATTTGTGCGGTTTACGAACCTAATGCGGTATCAATAAGAGTAGCACAAATGTGGTTCAAGCGTTTCAAGTTCGGAGTTTTAGTGTAAAAGATGAGGTTCGCTGTGGACACCATGTCACAGATAAAATCAGTGCCATCAAGATCGACATACATTGCTGAAGCACTGGATCTTAAAACAGTTTTACTTGAACAAGCCCCACAGACTGTGGCAATGCCCGACTGGGAACAAAGTGATGCCATATATATGGTGGGATGAGATGAGCTTTTTCCACCGGGTAAAACTATCAATTCTGACCTCTATTTTCAACAACTGATTATATTAAAACAAAGTTATTGCGGTCTGGCGTTGTCCACCATAACAACGCCAGACTGCACCCGTCTACAGCCACGTAGCAACATTGAGAGAGCTTAGCTGGGATGTGCTGATGCATCCTCCATATAGCTCTGACCTTGCTCCATCAGATTTCCACCTGTTTCGGTCATTGCAGAACTCTTAAGGAAGCATAAAGCTAACCTCAAAAGAACACTGTGAACACTACCTGTCAAATTTTTCTAATCAAAAATATCAAATTCATCGATCAAAACGGCAAAAAATAAATAAATAATTAGACCTAAAAAAAATATTTTCCTTCGTATGAATACTAAAATACTATTACAATTTTAAAAATAATATTATAATACTAAAATACTATTGTCCCGACCTTATATATTTATACGGTTTCTAATACGAGTACTTGTTTTAGATTTTTTATATAAAACCACCCTTAATAAAAAAAAAAAGAAAGAAGAAGAGACAACAAATATAATACACAATTTTTTGTTGAATTTTCGAGGCATTACGCGTTGAGTAATGCCGTTGTTGTTCAAATTTAACGCACAGATAAGAATTTGTATCAATACCAATATTATTTGTGAAAGACACGATGCGAAATAAAATAAAAAAAAACCAGCGAAGTGCGAGTCGGATTTGCAAAGAGTTCTCTGCCATTATCTATAAATACGACAAAAAAAACTATTTCTGTTGTAAGGAGAGCCCCGAAAATATTTATTTTGTTCTGGTTTTTAGTATTCGTTATCACAGCGGTAACATATACATAATCTGTGGAAATTATAATCGTCTTGACCGATGGACATCGTGGTCTTGGGAATAGGGTCCCGGTTCTATCCTTTGTACGGGACCCTAAGTATGGTTTTATTTTCAGTACATTAAACATAGACGGTATAGACCAATGGAATGCTCTATCGAACGACTTAAAATCAGAAAGGAATAGTATTCTTCACAATATTGATGATGAATATGGATGCGCCGCCATTACAGTTGGCAAATGGAAATTACATAAAGGTATATTAAATATTATTTAATTTTATATAAATAATTAATAAGAAAATGTGCGCTTATGTCTATGGTATGGGTCTTATTCAGGGAGTTGCTGAATTAAAAATAAATAACAAAAAATAAATGTTACAATGTTACTCTTAATGAAATCATTAAGAGTCAAACAATAATATTAGTTTTTTGATAAAATAAACGCTTCACGCTGTATCCCGCACACATCAGGGTAGGCAGAGGGAACCTAGTGTTAAGACACTCCGCTCCCCACTTTCTGCCGCATTCTGGAGGCATTGCGTGTTGAGTGGCAGAACTCAACGCCGCGCTTAGCCTCGACACCAGAGCGAAGAAATGGAAATATAAATTAAAAATTAAAAAAATTAAATTAGAGCCCACGCTGTATCCCCGCACACAGCAGGGTAGGCAGAGGGAACCTAGTGTTAAGACACTCCGTTCCCCATTTTCTGCCGATTTCTGGAGGCATTGCGTGTTGAGGGGCAGAACTCAACGCCGCGCTTACACTCGACACCAGAGCGAAGAAATGGAAATATAAATTTAAGTAAATATTTCATCTCCTCGAGTGGGAATCGAACCCACAACCAATCGATTTGACAGTCACACTTCGTGCCGCTGCGCCACGACTGGCCTCTTTTTTTGATGTGGCTGTTATATATAATTTAAATATATTTAATGGAAATGATGAAAAAAAATTATCGTGGCGCATAGGCACAAGGTGTTAAAGCGAATGGTTGTGGGTTCGATCCACACTCGAGGAAATGAAATATTTATTTAAATTTATATTTTTATTTTTTCGCTCTGGTGTCGAGGCGCAACGCTGAGTTCCGTCACTCAACATGCAATACCTTCAGAATTCGGCGGAAAGTGGGAAACGGAGTGCTAAGCACTAGGTCGCCTCTGCCTACCCCGCTGTGTGCGGGATACAGCGTTAAGTTGGTTTTTATTCAATCTTTTGAAATTTTATTTGATTTTGCTTTAAAAATTTGTCGTATTTAATAAGAAATGTTTAGTTTTTATATATCTATCCAGAAAGATTTGTGAAATACGTGGTTTGTCTTGCGTAAATCATTATACCGCGGGAGTTTCGGAATAAAAAGTAGCATATATATATATTGCTCTAAAGTTTAAATCCCTTCTGTTAGTCATAAGATTTTTTTATATTGGTTTGTCACAGAATCCTTTTTTGTAACTTATTTTTAAGAGATAGACATGGGCGTAGGAACAGGTGGGATGTTTGGTCCGTGCCCACTACAGAAATTTTAGTGACAAAAAAATTACCCCAAAAAAATATCTTTAACACATAAATATAAAGAGTAAAGTCCTGTTCAGTAGTTCCAGATCTCTTAAACAAACAAACAAACAAACTTCCGCTTTATTATATTAGTATAGATATAAATACCGTTTGCCAACGAACATGACGTTTGTTGTTCCGATTCTCTTCTAGAGATAATGATTATATTTTTTTTGCATTTTCCTTCACTGTTGGACAAAGCGAGGCGTTGAGCTCCCCCAGTCAACCGTAATGTCTATGACAACTAAACATTGCGTATTCAATTACGTGTTGAACATTAGGTTCCCTATACCGACACTGCTATGTTAAAAACCAGTTAAAAAAATATATTTTTTTTTTAAAAAATTATAGGAACAAATTACGACGGAGCTTGGGACTTTTGGTATGGACCGGCCGCTAGAGACGGTCACTACGACGTGAACAGAGTTATTATAAGTCTAGCTGGACTTGCTTTGGGAGAAATGGGTTTAATGCCCAATAAGGAAAAGATTTTAGAAATAAGGTGATTTTATATTGTTTTTTTAGTAAAAAGAGAGGCCAGACGTGGTGCAGGGTCACAAGATTCCCATTCGAGGAAATGAAATATTACATATTTTAATTTCTTCGCTCTGATAATAAGGCGAAGCGCAGAGTTGGGTGCGGAACGCAGCTCACTCAACATGCAATACCTGTAGAATTCGGCGAAAAGTGGGGAACGAAAACTTGATGGGAATGGAGTGTCTTAACAATAGGTTCCCAGGTTATCCTGCTTTTTTATTGTAGAAGTTTTATTTCTAAATCATTAATTATTTTTTATCTATGTATTATAACATTATTATTACAAAACCTTTTTTTAACATTTTTCAGAGAAAAAACTACAATAAAATGCGATACATTTAGCAAGATAGCCTGCAACCCATTGAAAGCGCCGTGCTTGTTCGATATTGAAGAAGATCCGTGTGAGACTATAAATCTCGCAGACAGGCAAGTTACTTAATGTGTGTTTTTATCTGTTCAATAAAATTCACGCCACTCAACGCCACGGGTAAAATAATATTCTGAAAAGACATTTAAACTACGACTATCAAAAGATCAATTATTCTTGAACGCGTCTAGAGATTACCGTAGTATTTATCCGTAGGAAAACGTCCATCACGCTAAATTTGGATATATGTGCGATCCTTTGCGGCGTAATCGTGTGTACAACCTTAAACGGGGAGGTGGGTGACCGATCATCAATCTCTATCAGAGCGGCGAAAAAGCAAGAAATATGACCTGCTTCACAACGTGTGACATAGTGAATATATGCAAATGTATACAGGGTGGAAGAGGCAGCGCTCCATTTACGGAAACAGCATATAGGGTAAAATATTTCAAACCTATACCTAAAGAAATTAATCAAGATGCATCAACAGTTTGGACGTAGGATTTTTTTTTCATTTCACAATTTTTATCCATACCTGTATTTCGTGTGACGCGATTACGTATAGATCCCAATAACATAAACACTTACTTACTTACTATAAATATATATACTACTAAAGGTTAAACAACTTTGAATATAAATTTGCCGCCAATACCTACGACCCGATTTCAGAATGAGGCGCATGCGGCGGTTTCCCTTTGATAGGTTTATGTGTGCGGGCGTCGTTCTTGACAAATGGCGTTTTATATTACAACAATTATTTTATTTTTTATCTTGTTTGAAAAAATAACTTTTTCATTTTTGGGAAAAAAATAGTTGTATTAGGCTTTTATAGAATAGTCAATTCTGTGGTTTCATTTATAGTGGTGCTGCCACTTCCACCCTGTATAATAGCAGAGAATTTAGTGTCAAGATATTTCTATCATGGCATGTGAGGCGACACTCAACGTCATAGCATAATACTATTTCTTTTTACAGTGAACCAGAAATTTTAGAGCAAATGCTTGAAGAACTGGACAAAATAAACAAAACGGCCATACCGCCAAATAATAGGCCTTTAGATCCAAAGGGGGATCCCCGGTTTTGGGGGCATGCAATTACCAATTTTGGAGACTATGAAAATGAAAACTTTGACGAACGAGTAACTTGCTAAATTAACTTCATAATACAAAAAACATGGTTTTCTGTAATATTATTTTTGGTCGGTTTTGAGTATATGCAATGAATAATTTGGATACTTTTAAAGTCTAAAAGGTGAAACCGTTTACCTTATTAACAATGTATGTGATTTTAGTAAGTACATTGAAGAATATTTAACTAAATTTAGAACAAAATATCAGCCTTGTAGAATTAACAATAATATTATTTTTAGATTTTTTTATTGCTGTTGTACGAAGTGCCATAATATTATTTTCCTTTTCAAACAAATTTTATTTTCATGGTTAAATATATTAAGAAGATAAAAAAAATTATGACTATTTAGACGTAAGTTGAATTCTAACACAACATTTATATTTTTTAATTATTTTTTTTTAACTTCACTCTTTATCAGGCATATAGCAGGATAGGCAGAGGGCACCTAGTGTTAGGACTCGGTTTACACTCTTCTCCGTATTTTGGAGAAGTGCCGAGTGGCAGAACTTTGTTTTCAGAACGAGAAAATAAAAAAAATAATTAAATATTTCATTCCCTCGAATGGGAATCCAACAAACAAACGCGTTTACTTGTGCCATTGTGCCACGACTGGCCTGCTACTACTGGTATTCATTTAAATATTTGTGTTAATAATAATAATAAGAGTATCTGAGATTGATGACCATTACTATTAAAGAATTTTATTAATGTTTCAAATATGTTGTATAAAGAATTGTTTAACTTGTTAAATATAATAATTTTATTTGTTATCTGTTATTATTGATGAATAAAGTCAAAATAAAAGTAAATAGTTGTAAGAGCATAATATTATTGTTCATTTTTAAGACAAAAGCAAACTATTTATATAAAAAAAAGTTCCAATTTAATAAAATATTTTAAAGAGATAATCAAGTTTTATTTTGCTGACATGTTAAATAATTAAGCAACAATTAAAAAAGAAACATTAATTATAGTTAATAACAAAAGAAAAATACAATTCTAATTTTAAACGAAAAACAAAACTAACAATTTTAACATTTCTATTTTTTATGTATTTTTTCAACATTTATAATTTTTTTAACATTAATTTTTATGTATTAAATTATAATAAGGAAAAAAACGAAAATCAATGTTTTTTAATAAAAAACCAATTTCAAATTAAAAGAAAATAAATAAATGAACTGAATGCTAAAAAAAAATCTAATCATATAAACCTTTCACGCGTTTCGTCCTAACCCCGAGTCTCAAAGGTTTATTATCTCCGCGATCTAGTTTCCGCTTGTCGCGCCTGCGCGCCGTGACCGCCGCCGGCACGTCCGCCGCCGCCGGCGCCGCCGCGTCGTCTGCGGGCAGCGCGGCGCGGTACTCTTGTAACGTCAAATAATTCAACTCCGTCAGGTCGTCAGTGTTGCTATCTCTCAAATTGTCTAAACCTTCTTTTAAAGAGCGAGCATTTGTTGCAGTGCTATCCTCTGTCGAGTTATCTGAACGTTCTTTTAAAATTCGGTCGTTTCTTTCAGTGTTGCCACCATTCGAATTTAAACTTGCCCCTTCAAGAGGACTCAGTACGTCATCTACACCGTCCTGAGATAATGTTTCCGCCAGAAGACGGTCGACGATGTCATCTTCTTTAGTATGAAAATAATTTGCCTGCGCTTCCTTTAGCTTTTCAATAATAACTTTTTGGGGAGTTGAACTGAAATACCCAAATCCAAAATCAAGAAAATCTATAATTTCTTTAATAAACAACAACGTATAATAAAAAAGAAAATTATAAGTAAAACTATTGATAAAAAAAATATACTCAAAAATACTCACTCCAGCTGCGGATTTATTTTCAAAATGCCTTGTGAATATAAAATATTTATGACTTTAGATGCGTTCGATTTTGTCATACAAAATTTATGCATGAAATCCTTCACACACAATAAAGGCATTTGCGTACAAAAGTGTAGTGTCCGGCGATATATTGAAAGACACTGTGAATATTATGATATATTGTATTACTTTTAATTAATATTACTGAGGAGGGGAACAAGCAAGCAATTCTAAATGCGACGTTTGTGAGCTCGATACTCACTCGGGGCAATGAAATATTTAATATTTTCAACCGCGCTTTGCCCCGTTACCAACATGAGCTTTGATACTTGTCTATATGTCTGTCTGTGGCATTCTAACTCCAAACCGGATGAACTGATTTTGATCTATGATTATAGGAAATAATTTAAGAATGAAGATCATCATGTCTCTTTCATTGAACATAACTTTTTTCAGTGTGGAACAATCCACTCTCGATAAAAGAAAAATATCGTATAAAAATAACGTAGCGGTATTTAAACCCGCGCCTCTTGGAAACTATATATACTAATAACAACAACCATCCGTTTTATCAAAAGTGCCTTTTCTAGTTTTTTCTTTATTTGTTATAGATTTTTGTGTCGGAGCTTTTTAAATGTTTAATTAATTTATATTTCCAAAATAAAGTGATAATAGAAACCTCTCTCTTCTTGGCGTCCAGCGCCGCCAGCCGCGGGTCGGCGGGCGCGCGCGCCGCGTCGCGGTCGGAGCACGTGGCGCAGCAGTGCCGCGCGGCCGGCGCGCGCAGCCAGCCGAAGCACGCTGCGTGTTGTTGCGTGTTACAGTACCTAAAATGTATCAATATTTGTAACTTTTTATATAAAGTAAGTGTAAGTAAGTATTATTAACTTAATAACCCAAATTTTTTTTTTTTCGATAAATATTACATACCATTTATTTTAAGGAATAGAGACGATATAGAGAAGTAACGTTGTGACGATATTAAATACGTTAATCTCAGCAAGTACAGGTTGAAATTGAAAAAAAAAACCATATCAAAAAAGCTATATTACATTCATCTTTCGATTCTCGATGGTTGCCTCCGGAATTAAGCGGTAAGCGGGGAACAGGAAATGTCTTAACACTAGGTTCCCAGGTTCCCTCTACTGTGCTGGATACAGAGTGAAACTAAAAAAATGTGACCCAACCCAACTTAAAATGTGTCATACACTGAACACCTACTAGTAAACTATGTTTCTATATGGCAAAATAAAACATTGTACCTACTTATAGGTTAAATATTACTTTAAAAATACTCACTGACAAGTAAGCATTCCGTTTTCTTCGAAGTCAGTTTTATTGCATAGACATACTACTCGGCTGTCATTCTCTGTTAGAGGGTCGGTGTAAGGCCCTACAATATATATTTATATACATTTATATTCAATTGCTAGATGAATTTAATTTGAGGCCAGTTGTGGCGCAGCGGCACGAAGTGTGACTGTAAAATCGACTGGTTGTGGGTTCGATCCCCACTCGAGGAGATGAAATATTTACTTAAATTTATATTTCCATTTCTTCGCTCTGGTGTCGAGGCTAAGCGCGACGTTGAGTTCTGCCACTCAACACGCAATGCCTCCAGAATTCGGTAGAAAGTGGGGAACGAAGTGTCTTCACACTAGGTTCCCTCTGCCTACCCTGTTGTGTGCGGGATACAGCGTGAACCTGTATATATATGTATATGTATAGATGAATTTAAATGGCCACTTAAAAAAATACCTTTACACTTTTTCCCGCATAGCAGTGTGGGCGGGGGACTCTCCGTTCCACATTTCAAAATTTTTCCAAATTTTTCCTGTCCAAATTTTTAAGGTATGGCGAGTTGATTAGCGGAACTGAACGCCGCGCTTTGTACTGATATCAGAGTCAGAGCGACGAAATGAAAATAATTAATCCTTCTGGGTGAGAAACGAACATATAACTATTGTGTACAATCGGAAAAGTGGCAACATTACAATGATAGCGCATAGAAACTAAATACAATATCGTATAAAGACTTAATAATACTTAATAATATAATAATATTATTTTTATATAATCATGATTATTATGAATATATTTATTTTTAATATGTAAATTTATAGTAATTTTATTTAAGCTATTTCCTTCATACTTACCGGATAAATCCATTTCATTTGAGAGAATTGGTACGTTTTGGGATGGCTGAAAAATAAATCGTGAACTAAATATAAAAAAATACTTTTTTTTCTCTACGATATACTTATATAAAAAAAAAAAAACATTTTTAAAAACACATCGATGAGTCGTGGCCGCCCTGAAGTAAGCCGTAGATGGCTGCGCAGACTTGATTTCGACTTGACTTTTTCGCAAGCGCTATTATAAAAGTTCAGAAAATCTAACTTAAGGATGGGCATGACTCGTCGACCGTACTGTACATAAATACATTAATAAATTATTAACTTTATATTAAATTATTTTATTTAACTATCGTATCCTACTTCGTGACGCTCCTGAAATAGCAAAACTGGTTGTGGGTTGGACCACCGCTTTTTATTATATTAAAATGAATTTAGTCATGATAAATAATCAATCTTGAATCATGTTTTACCACATTTAATAAGTTAAAGACGAACAAAACGCAGAGAACGAAATCTCTATCTTAAACGGTTTCCTACCACCTTTATACTTATGAAATTATACATTTTATGACAAATAATATAATTGAATACTAACAATAGCCTCATGGCTCGAGCCAATATTTTCCTTCACGTAATACCGAGTGGCCAGTTTATGGAATGGCGTCTCCACCCACCCCACTTTGATACTCTCTTGTAATGAATTCACTAAGTGATCATTCTCGCCGCCGTTCTGGTACCCCGGCGCTTGGTAGTCGGCTGGTGCATCTTATCATAATATTAAAAAATAAGAATAAGCATTGATGTTTCTAAATCTAGTATATATTAAACTTTTTCGTAGTTCCGGCTGTGCGTTGTCTGTCAACGACAATGCACAACAGAAACTTTCTATGGTGTCAAAAGCTGAAAATAGTAATGTTTTGCCAAAGTTTTAATGTGGACGAGGTAGAACAAGACTATACATTTTATAATTCACGTAAAAAATACAATATAAAACAATAAAAATATATTCACAATAAAAAATGCAGTGTAAAGTCGTGGAGCAGATACATACAAAGAGAGATTTAGAGTCATTTAATCTTAGTTCCCAAAGAGGTCCAGATAAACCCCCAAGGTCTACGTTGGCTTGACAAAAAAAATAGAAGTTCAAATTCGTAAACGAGGGTCCACGAATATTTATCTGCTATCGATAGTGAAGAATTAAAATGTTGGTAACGATAGTGAAGGATTACAATATTTTAGGAAGCTCAGCGACTATTACTTCTAAAAATTTGCATTTTTTTATGGAAAAGATAAGGCAAGCGAGCTTTTGGGTCACCTGATGGTAAGTGATCACTAATTAAGTTACTCAATATTAAGTATTTCATTTCATAGTGTGTGAATCGAACCTAGGTCTTTACAGCCGCACGCTTGTGCCACTACTGGCCTCAAACATAGTATTAAAATTATGTAAATAACTTTAACGTTGTTTATGTTTTCCGAATGTGAAATTTACAACTTGCTACTAGCATAATTACGTTTCATAAACTATGTGATTTATATTTCAAAATCATAATGATCATAAAAAAACAATGTAAGTGAAGAACATTTTGTATGTATAATGTATGCAGATTTTTTATTAACTTCACGCTATGAGTGATTGTTCAGACACACTCCGTTCCCATTAAGACACTTCCGTTCCCCACATTCCGTCGAATTCTAAAGGCCATAGTTGCGTGTCAACTCAATGCCTCGCTTTGCGTTGTTACTAGAGCCAGAGTTACCAGAGAAATGAAAATATTAAGTATTTCACTCCCCCGAGTGAGAATCGAACTTACAAGCGCCACGTTTACAGTAGCACGCGTGTGTGCCACGACGGCCTTAAATAAATACAAGTTTAATATAATATTTATTTTTATCTAATCTGTATTTTCCCTGCATCTACAAAATTAAATAGTCATTAGTTCCTACAATTTTTATTATATCCTTAATTATCAGTATCAACACGACGCTGGGAGAATTATTTATCAATTATATATGGAAAATATTTATAAATATTTTAAAATCGAAAATTATTTTGCAAACGCTAAAATAACTATATTCTTTTCCCTCTAACTTTTAAATCTAAGATAGTTGTATGTACGACGTAGGTACCTGCTATAACTTCAAATCTGACAAAATAAATTTCCAGCTTAACCCCAATTCTTTAAGAAAAAACGTTGCTTCTAATAATAACTATAAAAAAGTTAAAAATTGATTCCTACTTCGATCAAATAAGAAAAAAAATATTACTAAATTTATCTAATAAAATTAACTTGGTACCTATACATATTTGTAAATGTAAGTCATGTTAAATATAAACCATAGTAAAAACACAAAATAAAAAACAATTTGAACATGGAAAATGTAAACTAACTTACCTTCATTATAATAAAGGCGAAAACTGACATCGTAAGAGGAGGGCAGCTCATTCGGACAACTTTGCATTAAAACAACGTACGCCCGCACTAAATTTATTGTCTTTTCCCTAATATTTTCAAAAGTATATTTCATAGTATGTGTAATATTGTTACGACTTTTTGAATGAACATTCATCGTCACCCCATCGTCGTTGTAAGAATATTCGAAAATGTGATATTCAACTAAATTTTCGATTTTACACTCGTCTTCGTAAAAACAAAGTGCTAATTGATGCAACTGAAATCAATATAAAATACAAAACAAATGCTCTCTACGATTCTCATAGAATGTAATCGAACAAAATTGTCATAAATATTGGCTTAAATGTTATTAAGCTTGCTTGAATTGTTTAAAAATTTTAATTTTATAGTGTATGATGTTGTTCGTATAATTTAAATTGTATTAACTTTAACTTTCACTATGAATAGAGTAATTGCAATTAACTTACATATTTTTTATCGAACGCCTCAAAAGCTTGTGTCAAAGCCGTCGTTAAGAATTGAGCTACATCATCACGACACTTTTTTTTGAGAATTCTTATTTTCGTACCCGCAAAAGTTTCCACCATATAACTGTCTTCAGGAAGGGCATTTTTCAAATAAGTTATTGTACTTATTGCAACAGTCGTCAATTGTTTCATGAATGTAACAGAACTTGTGTAACATTCGGTAACTTGCCGTGGAAACACTTTTACCCATTCCGCAACAGTCTGAATAATAAAAAAGTAATACAAATAAATATTTTTCCACATTTATATCTTATAAAATATTAATAACTTACTTGGTTAGTTGCTGTAGTTGTGGCTGTCATTTTAAATTGATGGCAAAGTAATCAAAAATGGCGCCACAAATATTCCCGCTTTTTATTTTTTCCGGATTTGTCATTTTTTTATTGGTCAATAATCACAATATGCCCAGGGGCATTCTGATCATGTTCCAAGTCTTTATAAATTCTAAACATACTAACATGCCGTACCGAAAAACAATATGAAATATTTTTGATATAATTTTAGCTAGATAAACGCTGTATATATTTTTTTCTTTTTCTGCTGGATTAAAATAACTAAAATATATTATAGAAATAAAAACATATTCAAAAAATATTTACATGGCATGTAATTTAATTTTTTATTAATATAAAACCTGTAATGATCTGAAGAGTAAAAATAAAAAGCCTTCCTTTTTTAATTTTGAGTCCACAATAAATGACATAATAACAAACATAACATACGATATTAGGAATTTTGAATTGTTTTAATTAAAGTTTATAAGTATTTAAAGTAAAATGTTATGTCCTGAAGGAGCTCAGTTACAATCTGACGTTGGATCAAAGGATGAAAACAATTTCAGTAAGAATAGTAAAACGCCAGTGGAAGAAATTGGCACTTCAGAAATAAATTCTTATAAAAATCCAAAAACCTGGAAGAAATCTATTACAAACTTTTTTCGAATTCAGCTTCGTTCAAGTAAGTCTAATGATGTAAGTATGAGTAGCATCAAAATAACTTCAATAAAAAATATTATTATGATATACAAAAAGATGATTACAATATATTTCAGGGAGATCGAGCTTCGGGTAGCAAAGACAATTTTGAAGAAAAAGAAATAACAACAGAACAAAAATGGCAATCATTAGGCAAAGTATTCAGGCGCCAGAGTTTTGCCGAACACTGGCAAAAGTCACCAAATCACCAAGGAGAGAGTTCTTCTCCAAGCAAGCGTCACGGTGTTCGAAAAGTAATTTCGAGCTACTTTGGAAAATCCCAGAAGAACTCATCTGAAAACGTAGACAATGAAAATTAGTAATATTTCTTGTACCTAATAAATATTAATTTGGTAAAATGTTCTTTTTTTTTCTTTTCAATGAAGTAAATATTTAAAAGAAGCTAGTTATATAGACATGAAATCAGAGTTAAACGAACCATAAATCGTTATTTCTGCCATTAAACATTTTAAATTATAGACCAAAAGAATCTACACAGGTATATAATAAACAACACAATGTTTTTTTGTCATTTTAGTGCTTGCAACTCTCGCTCACCTATCATGCATTGACATTTTTGACATAGGACAAAAAACGTCAGAAAAAAGTTGCGTGACATTTCCGCAGGCCATCAAAGGATGAAATTATTTTTTAGCTTTTTGTTTAAAAAAGGTTTATGTTTACACATTTACTATAGTATTATTTAATATTCGGTGCATAAAGCTTAGTTTTACTTTAATATTAGACATCTCGATTCATGTGCATTAGTTTACTTGTGAATACGCCCTTGAAAACCGTGATACAAAAAGTCTAAAGTCAGCATAGCAACAACACTCTAGTTTATTTTATTACGATTTTGAAAAACACTGCGGGCTACAAATTGCAGTGGTGCCTTTTTGAGGTAAGTATTTATTACATTTATATCAAAAATCATCATTAGACTTAGTTAAAATGTTGACTTCCTTATTTAAACATACCTTTGTGTATGTTATACCTCAATACGTATAAATTTCTATAGTTCTCATAGCTTATTTGTGCAATCATACGATTCATTTATATACTACTCTTAATAAGACTTCAAAATATTTACAAATATCACTATTAATATACATATTTTATACTTTTGCCAGATGTTAATATAATAATTTATAAATAATGAGTATTAATGTTTATATCAGATAACATGTGCTATAATTATAATCTTGTCATATGTTTTATCTATTTATACAGTTTATGATTTTACTCTGAAATCTAACCTCAAAAACAAATTTAATTTATATTTAAAAAATATTTATAAAACATACTAAGATATTTAGTCAGAACACAGTCATGACGCAGGGGCCCAAGGGTGTGCTATATATAATACATGATGGTGGGTTCAATTCCCTCTTAGGGAAATTAATTACTTTACTATTTATTAATATTTTCATTTCTTCTCTGTGGTGCTATGGCTAAATTGCAGTATTTAGTTCTGCTACAGAACACCCAATGCATTGAACATCTGGCAGAAAGTGGGGAACAGAGTGTGCACTAGGTTCTCTCTGCCCTATACAGTGCCTACCCTATACTGCTATGCAATGTGAAGGTGAAAAACAAGTATTTGGGATAGAGTCACTCAACTTTTTAAATACTATTTACATTTATTATGTATGGTTTACATTTTATATATGTTTATCTTTGTATTAATGCATATTAAAAAATATTTAGTAGTGTAATATTATAACATTTATTGACTACACATTTAAATAATCATACTGCACAAGCAAAGCATCTGATTATATTTGTATATCTGAAATCAGGTAATCAATTATATTAATTTCCTTGCTCTTTCTACAAGACAAAACATGACATAGAGTTCTACCACTCAACATGCAATGTCTCAAAAAATTGGGTGGTACGTTGACAATGGAATGTTTTAGTTCTAGATTCTTCTTTGCCACCCTATTATTTGCAGAATATAGCTTGAAGCTATAATAAATATTATTCAGTCATTTATCGATCTTAATATTTAAATTTTTGATTTTGCAGATGAGTACTGAAGACATATGGAGGTTTAAACAAGAGAAAGTAAATATTTTAATTTGATAAATACATTTAAGTATAGGTGTGGTGCTTTTGTTACTGTAAGATGATAACTCGGAGGTGGTTCCATCCATCATTAAATGGAATAGATGCAGAGAAATTACTTTTAGAGAGAGGCAGAGATGGATACTTTCTTGCTCGACCAAGTATGAGTAATAAGGGAGATTTCACATTATCAGTTAGAAGGGGGTTAGAGGTCACACATATAAAGATTCAGAATAATGGAGAGTTTTTAGATCTCTATGGTGGCGAAAAATTTGCAACTCTTTCTGAGTTAGTACAATATTATATGGACAACCAGGGTCAACTTCGTGAGAAGAATGGGAATATAATTCGATTAAAAACCCCATTGAATTGTGCTGATCCGACAACGGAAAGATGGTATCACGGACAGCTAACAGCTAAAGAAGCTGAGAGAATGATGTTAGAAAACGGAAAAAACGGGTCTTTCCTAGTTCGCGAATCCCAAAGACAGCCCGGGGACTTCGTTTTATCTGTTCGCACAAGAGATCGAGTTACGCATGTCATCATACGGAGGCAAGATAATAAATATGATGTAGGGGGCGGCCAACAGTTCGAGGACCTCGTCAGCTTAATCGAACATTATCGCAGTTTTCCCATGGTCGAAACTAACGGTGAAGTGCTAAGGCTCATTCAACCGTTCAATGCGACGCGTATCCAAGTGCAACACTTTCACACGCGAGTTAAACAATTGCAAAAGGAAAACGAGGGGCCGATCGAAAGTATGGCGTACAAACAAGGCTTCTGGGAAGAATTCGAAACGTTGCAAATGATGGAAAACTTGCAATTGTTCGATAGAATGGAAGGCTCCAAGCCGGAGAATATTAGAAAAAACAGATATAAAAATATTATTCCATTCGACCACACTCGCGTTATTTTACGAGATATTGCCACGGACCCTCCTGCGGGTGCTGATTATATAAACGCTAACTACATTCGGTGCGACTTTATAGATACGAATTCAGATTCGCAAGATTTGAATGGGAGTAATGAAAACAACTCTCCTCATGCGAAAGATGGTGCTTCTAGAATCAAAGATAAGCTTTCTCCAACACACGCTGGTGTTATAATAACTGAAGAAAAACCGAGGGAAATTTTGAAGGGATACGGAAACGGCACTCATAAGCCCACACCGACTTTCGAGCCCACCGTGCTCCGTACAAACCCTAACTATGTTAACACAACTATACCGAAATCGAAAGATATTGTAGAGAACGGCGACACAGATATAGTGTACAATAAGCTTTACATCGCTACACAGGGTTGCCTATCGACTACTATTTACCAGTTTTGGTCGATGATATGGCAGGAGGACGTGCGTATTATAATAATGACGACCAAGGAGATAGAGCGCGGCAAAGTTAAATGCGAGCGTTACTGGCCCGAATTAAACAAAACCGAAGTGATAAAGAAATACACTATTTACAACGAATCCGAGTCCTCCACTCAGGACTACACTTTGAGACGTTTTGTCGTTACGAAGAAAGATGAACCAAATGTTAAAAGGACCATATATCATTTTCACTTCACCGCGTGGCCCGACCATGGCGTGCCTTCCGAGCCTGGCCGTGTGTTGAATATTTTACTCGACGTCAACTATAGGTTGGACCAAATAATGACGGGATCGAACCCTCCGAGTCAGGCGGCTGTATGCGTGCACTGCTCGGCCGGCATTGGCAGGACCGGCACGTTTATAGTCATCGACATGATACTTGACCAAATAAGGAAAGAAGGGTTCGATTGCGAGATAGACATACACCGCACGGTGCAAATGGTGCGCGACCAGCGATCTGGGATGGTGCAAAACGAGGCCCAGTACAAGTTCATATACATGGCCCTGTTGGAGTACATCGAGACGGAGAAGCAGCGCCTCAGCTGCGTGTCGGCGCCGGCGCAGGACTCCCCGCGCATATGATCCGAGCAGAACAAAAAGTTTCGCGACAGGAAGAAAAGTCTCCTGAAGTGCTTCCCGAGTCGCAAACACAAGGCCCGCGCCGACTTCCAATGTCTCCCCAAACGGTAATAAGGCTTGTGAGTCAAATCTGCAGTTTATTCGTTTGATTATTACATATTATAGATTTATTGTACTGCAATATTTTATAAAGAAAATAATATTTTTCACTAAATGTTATGGAGTAAGTAAATTTTTAACTTTTAAGTAACATTTACAAAAGACGCAATTTAAAATCCATTATAAATATACATACATATTTATCGTGTAGCTATGTTTATGTGCATATTATAATTTTCTATATTAATGTCACGACCGTAATCACTCTATGTATTCACATTTTCCTGTAAGATTGTTGCTCGGTTATTGAAATAATGAATAATAATTATTACAAAGGCATTACTACATTGCTACGAGACTCGTTTTAAGTGGACATTTTTAATTTTAGATAAAATTGTGGTAAGGACACCGACCGGCGCTCGGTACTAATATATAATATAATCGGAGTATGTGTAACATAATATATTAGGCGTATAAGGAGTTATGGACGTACGGACGGACATATGTAAAGATCGACTGTAGTACCTAATTACTCGTGATAAAAGTAAAACTAATATCTATCTATGATATATGAAACGG
>JAATLQ010037129.1:0-48121 GCA_013421005.1 Heliconius erato x Heliconius himera | reverse complement strand
AAAAAAAAAAAAAAAAAAAAAAAAAAAAAAAAAAAAAAAAAAAAAAAAAAAAAAAAAAAATGCTTTGTGCGGGATACAGTGTAAAGCTGATTTGATTTGATTTGTTTTGACTTAACTCTGTTAATACTAGCAATGTGACTGTAAAATCGACTGGTTGTAGGTTCGATCCCCACTCGAAAAGATGAAATATTTACTTAAATTTGTATTTCCATTTCTTCGCTCTGGTGTCGAGACAAAGCGCGGCGTTGATTTCTGCCACTCAACACGCAATGCCTCCAGAATTCGACAGAAAGTGGGGAACGGAGTCTCTTAACACTATGTTCCCTCTGCCTACCCTGCTGTATGCGGGATACAGCGTGAAGCTATAAAAAAAATACTAGCAATCCAAAAGCGGCTTTAGTCGCTTAAATAAAGTTGCGTATTTGCTGTCGCCAAATTGCACGTATTTTTTTTTATATAAACTGGAGTCTATATAATCGTGGCCTAGGTGTTATTCTGATGTATAACATATGTTATTGTAATTTCACTTAAATCCGATCTATTCCTGAACCGATTTTAATCCGTTCTACTGCTGAACAAAGACCTTCCCAGCAGCACGTCACTGAGCTCGATTTTTGGCTTTTGGCCGCCATTTAAGTTATTTTACATAATATAAATAAAATAATGTAATATAATGCTTGCAAAAGCTTAACCCCACTATCTTTTAAATTTAAATTTACAAATTCTGGATATTCTTTATTCAAATAGACTATTATAAGCACTTTTGAATCGTCGAATGAAATATAAACAAAAAAGCTACCACCGGTTCGGAAGGCAGTTCTGCTGAGAAGAGTCGGCAAGGAACTCAACAGCTGCTCTTTTTAAAGTCAATGGTATTATTACATTATCTGGCAGCTATCCTGCATCACATTCAATAGACATTAATTCCATACATGTTTATCCTGTAAATATTCTTGAACAGTGTAATAAGAATTTCAGAATCTTATTATAGTGCATCATAGAGAAATTGAGGCTAGTCGTGGCGCAGTGGCATGAAGTTTGATTGTAAAACCGACTGTCCGTTGTGACCGTTGTGGGTTCGATCCCCCCTCGAGGAGATGAAATATTTACTTAAATTTATATTTCCATTTCTTCGCTCTGGTGTCGAGGTAAAGCGCGGCGTTGAGTTCTGCCACTCAACACGCAATGCCTCCAGAACTCGGTCTTAACACTAGGTTCCCTCTGCCTACCCTTCTGTATGCAGGATACAGCGTGAAGTTGATTTTTAGACAAAATAGAGAATTGTTCATTCGACAAAACCTCCTTACAACAGAACTAGTAAAACTAAAAAGTTTTACAGTTAATAACAGTAAAAAGTTTCAAGCGATAGTCCGTAGATTGCCCTTATGTTGAAGCTAACGTTAATTCAATGGTTTGTTTCTTTTTAAATTTTCTCTAAAGCTTTTTGTAAAGGTTTGTGTTCACTAGGTATGTGAGAATTATACTTTTTTTTATTTTATAATAATTATAAGAAATAACATTGCCATGATTTTTTTACCATTACATGAAATAAAACATATCGTATTGAATACCTAGTGTCAACGCACTCCAATTTGTATTTTCTGTTTAAATTTGTAAGCATTGAGTTGCGTAACTTAACGCTGTACTTTGTTTTACAAGTATATTAATATAGTGTTAGAAGTAGATACATTTTTTTTATACATTTCCTTTTATTACGCGTCTTCCGCATATAAAAATAGCAAATAGAATCTAAGTCGTTATATCACATCGTCATCGACGACTCTAAGAGAAGGTTACGTAAAAAATTATAGACTCCCCCAGAGTATGTGTATTTAGTGTACATGACCTATACTTGTGTCGTGTTCGCGCACACCAAGATAGACCTGTTTCCGAGGGTCCTAAACAAATTCCTCCGCATGACATCCGGATGCCCATTATACTTCCGCAATGTTCCTATACAAAAATTTTGGACTGGAATCATTAAAGAAATTCTGCAAACGCCTAGCCAAGCGCTACTACGAGCGTGCAGCTTCACACCTCAACCCACTCACTGTCGAAACGTGTAATTACGCTTCTCATCCACACCCGCTTCTTCGACGCCCTCGAAGCGTCCTTCTAGATCCCGACGATCTAATCACAGTCGCAAATGTACCCAATATATGTATATGCAGGATTAATTCCTCAGTCACACGACACACTCTCCGCTGCTGTAAGAGGCGACGAGGCCAGTCCTACCTCACGGCACGTCCGCGCCTCGACGTGACCGGCCCAACGGTCAAAATCCGCCCTGATGATCGCCAACCCTTCATGAGCGTCCATCAAAGCTAGGGCGAGCTACTTTCGCCCCTCCTCACCCAGAGACGCTGTATAGACCACCCCAGGTCAACAGCAATTTTACTGTTTCGAAAAAGCATCATATGGACAGCCTTGGCTCTGATGTGTTATTTGATTAATTAATTATTATTTTAATTATAAATGTGGTAAAGACCTATTTATAATTATTTACGTGGAGTTTTTGCTCTGCTGTGGTTTGGTGTACTGGCTATCCTGGACTATTCGGATAATTGACTATTTAATTAACCAATTATTATTTTAATTATGAATGTGGTTTATAATTATATTGGCTTGGAGCAGTGAAGACATGCGTTTCTTGCATAAAGAGAATCCTGAAGCCTACTCCTGTAGTCAAAAGTCCCAGGCACTGCTCCAAACGTCAGTTAATTTAAAGACATACTTTCCACTTCTGTGGAAAGTACTGGTGGTTGATAGCTGAAGTTATCGTTATTTAATTTATTAGTTGAACTATGTGAATATGATAACTATGAACTAGTTAGTCTTTATATCACGACTGACCAACGTTATACGTGTGAACGGTGTGAATGTAGTTACATTCATTCTATTCATTCTCTATTCTATTTAATCTTGATGCTAATCTCTGACATATATTATATATGTCCAAAAAATCAACTTCACGATGTATCTCACACATAGCAGGGTAAGCAGAGGGAACCTAGTGTTAAGACAGTCCGTTTCTTATTTTCCGCAGAATTCTGGAGGCATTGCGTGTTGAGTGGCGGAACTTAACACCGCACTTTGCCTAGACACGAGTGCGAAGAAACGGAAATATAAATTTAAACAATTATCTCATTTCCTCGAGTGGGGATCGAACTCACAGCCAGTCGCGTTTATAGTCACACTTTGTGCCCCTACGCCACGACTGGCCTCACATTATATTTATGTATTTTCAAGATACATCAGTATGTGCTTAACTTTAGTCTGCGGTGAGCGTCGGGTGCGACGTCGCAAACAATTTTCCGTTTCATCGCTTCCCTCTAAGAAGTAAAACTTGTTGTGAAAAAGGAATCTTGGCTTCTAGTTCCGTCGAGAATATTCTAGAAAGTAGATATAATTTGTTTCGATTGAGATGTGTGAACGCCTTTACGGTATGAACGCTATCACGGCAACGGTGTTAAGCTAAGATATTCGTATATATATTTAAATATACAAAAGTTAATTTGAAAATGCCAAAACTTTAAAAGAATAATAAGCTTTTTTTTTGTAGGCATAAAATATTATATTTTTTGTTTAGTTAAAATAAAATTCCTAATTCCGTAATTCTTTTATTCAAAGATTTTTTAAAATTGTATAGCTATAAAGCACTGGTTCCCAACCAGTGGTCCGTGGATCACGTGTAGTCCGCAGAAGCCTAAAAATGGTCCGCAAACGATTTAAATATTATGCCGGAGGGTGGTGAGGCGAAGTTTTTGTTTGATTATCACAGTTATAATAATTTTTATCATATTTACATGCATAGTGGTCCCTACTACCAAGAATGATATAAAAGTGGTCCTTGATCAAGAAAAGTTTGGGAACCCCTGCTATAAAGTATAAGGATTTGTTTGCTATTAACTGCTATATTGATTTAAAGTGCAAATATTTATTGATTTTTTATCACTTATAACGCTCATATAATGTCACATTTTAGAAAAAAATATTGTATTTCCTATATGAATATAATGTCTTAACTCATTTTCAACTTATTTATCGAAATTGAAATGATCAAATACAATTTTCCGTTGAATTTAACAGAACGGATAATCCCTCTAGCCATTTTGAAAGGAAAAATATTAGTATCACAAAAAAATAACTATGTAGCTTTACACGAGAATAGTTTCCATTATTAAAAAATATCTGCAAAACGATTTAATATAAGACTCAGAAATTCATTTTAAAATGGATTTTCTATTGTTTTTATTTAGCTTCCCGCTGCATCCCGCAAATAGCAGGGTAGGCATAGAGGGAACCTTGGGGCCTTTAAGACTTTCTGTTGTAATTGAGACACTTCCGCTTCTCACTTTCCGCCGAAATCTCGATTTTTCTTCTATATAGGAAAAAAAAACATTGAATTAAAGTAAGCTTCAAATTATAATGACGTGTTAACCATTAAAACGCTACCATCACATTTATTTCATTGAAAAAGAACCTGAAAAGAGTTATTCACCGGAAAAAAAGGTTCTTATTGTGCTAGAAAAGGACATCTTAAGCTAAGTTGATGACACAATATTTTAAGATCCGTTGCTATTCAACGGATGGGATCCGTAGTATCAATTCTTAGGTTGATATATCGTTCTATCTGCCCTACCCTACCCTACTGGCCTTGATAGTTTTTGTCACCGTCTTTGAGTTATTTCGGCCTTTTCCCCGGAATAGGGAATTACTTTAGAGCCTACGTCTGATTTACATGCCGTTGGTTTTTATGTCGTGTGGGACAATCGATGGTCGTATATTCTATAATATCTTATAATATCTAAGGTTATGGTTAACATTTTTGTAATGTTTATAAAAAGGATTGATTTTTGGTAAATTATGTTATTTTGTTGTAAATTCTTGGTTTGTTATTGAGGTTATATGTACTGAATAAGTAAGAACAGACAATTGAGGCCAGTCGTGGCGTAGCGTCACGAAGTGTGACTGTAAAACTGACTGGTTGTGGGTTCGATCCCCACTCGAGGAGATGAAATATTTACTTAAACTTATATTTCCATTTCTTCGGTCTGGTGTCAAGGCTAAGCGCGGCGTTGGGTTCTGCCACTCAACACACAATGCCTCCAGAATTCAGCAGAAAGTGAGGAACGGAGTATCTTAACACTAGGTTCCCTCTGCCTATCCTGCTGTGTGCGAGATACAGCGTGAAGCTGAATAAGTATGAAACTTTAAGGAGAGGAGAGAGAAGAACGTTCACATGTTTGCTTTTTATAATAAGAAATCATAAATCTAATTATACTAAGTGGAAGGTCTCGTTTTTAAAGAATTTAGTTTTATAAATAAATTACATAATATTAATATTATTTTAGTTTTTTATATGTAAACGTAGACCGCAACTTCGATTCCGTGGTCGTGGACTATAAAAAGTAAAATTCTAATGTTTTCCCCATGGAATTTTGGGAAGTCCTCTTTAAGTGCTTCCCTAAACTTCCTAAGTAACCTACATGGCAAATTTCAGCGTTCTACGCCGCTAATTTATTCATTTGGCTGGAGATCGAATCCACAACCACTGCGTTTGCAGTCAAGACAATCGCTGTTCCGTTGCGCCATAATAAACATCTTTTGTTATTTTACTTTTACTTTTATCAGATTTACAATGTAAGTTAAAAGTTTGATATGGTATGATATATGGTAGACTGCGGGGACCAATTTAATATTTTAAGATGGTGCTGGTGGTGTTATAATCTATAGAACGTTCAAGTTTTGATCTAAATAAGTGACGCTTACTTAATTATTTTACGTAATAAAATAATGAATGAGGCCGTCGTGGCGTAGTGGCACAAACATGCGACTATAAACCCAACGGTTTTGGGTTCGACTTCCAAAGCGAGAAAATGAAAATATTAAATATTTTTATTTTTGCGCTTTGGTAACGACAATTGGCAATGCCTCAAGAATTTGTCTGAAAGGATTTAACGGAAGCGTCTTAATGGAAACGGAGTGTCCTAACACTACGTTCCCAAAATCTCTTACTGACTGAACTAAACTACAAGAATGATCTAAATAAAATTTATCGACAACAATATAACACAAGTAGACGAAACGAATACGACAAAAACATGCACTAAACTAAAACAAAGGAACTCTAGGGGATACTTGTTTTAGTTGTACAGTAGGTAGTAGATTAAGTTAGACAAATTAGCGTAGTCTTGCTAGAAGTTCTGACGGTGAGCCCCGAGGGAACCCACCTGGTGGATGGGATGTCGAATGTCTTAATATTGGCTGTCCGACAGGATTAAATATCGGTGCCAGCGGTTTAGTTTTGCTATAATAGTTGTTGTACATACATGTATACATATTATATTCTTATATATTAAAGCCAGCCGTGGCACAGGGGCACAAAGTCTGACTGTAAAAACGACAGGTTGTGGGTTCTATGCCCACTCGAGGAAATCAAATGTTTATTTATATTTTATATTTACATTTCTTCGCTCTCGTGTCGAGACAAACGCGGCGTAGAGTTCCGCCACTCAACACGCAATGTCTCCAGATTTCTTTGTTCGTTCGTTCATTCGTTAACACTAGGTTGCCTCTACCTATCCTTTTTGTTTTGTTCAGATAGCTTAATATTTTTATATACAGTATAGTGAAGAAATAATATTTTTATTCATTTTGATTTGAAAGTAAATAAAGTATTGATGCCGTCGTGGCGCAGTGGTAATATGAGGGCGACGGATGTGGATTCTATTCCTATTCGGCAATGAACTATTGTTATTTCCTTGCTTCGGTAAGAAGATACAGCGTGGTGTAGAGTAGAGGAACTCAACACTGTGCTTTGACGAAATTATTGTAGCCTTGTAACTTATTAGAAATTCTAACGTTGCGTTCTGAGAGAGTACACTCGGTGGATGGTATGTAGAATATCTTAATAATGGTTATCGGATTGGATTAAATAAAGGTATACTGTGGTTTGCTTTGGTTAAATACATACTTATAAAGGTGTATTCGATTTGGTAGAGGCTACTTGTATTTTTAATCTTTTCGACTAAAACGTGGTATTTCTTTCACTTTTTAGTCGGGGCCGCAGTGGCGCAGCGGCCCTGCTTATTATTGTAAAGGCGACGATAATAGGTTCAATTCCCATTCAAGAGAATAATACATTTATTTTTTTTTAATTTTTCGCTTTGGTAAAAAACTTTTGTTTTTCACAAAGCGCGGCTCTGAGATCCACCAATCAACAATGTCTTGAAAATCGGGCGGAAAGTGGAGAATACTCCGTTCTGCTTTAAGTCTAACACCTGATTTCCTCTACTTACCCTGCTAAAAAGCGCAAGGCTTCTTTATTCCTATAATCAGTTCTTTGATTTTCAAGATTATTACACATTTTAAATGATTTATTCCTATTAGGTTCAGACTAAAGTGGCTGTAATATACGGACAAATAGACAGACAGTTCTGTTTATAGCTGTTATAAATATATAAACACATAACGGTAAATCTCTTTTTTAAATCAAAAAATCAGCTTCACGCTGTATCCCGCACACAGCAGGGTAGGTAGAGGGAACCTAGTGTCTTAACACTCCGTTCCCCACTTTCTGCCGATTTCTGGAGGCATTGCGTGTTGAGTGGCAGAACTCAACGCCGCGCTTACCCTCGACACTAGAGCGAAGAAATGGAAATATAAATTTAAGTAAATATTTCATCTCCTCGAATGGGGATCGAACCCACAACCAGTCGGTTTTACAGTCACACCTCGTGCCACTGCGCCACCACTGGCCTCTAATCTCTTTTTTTGTTTACGGAAACATAAATGAATAATGTTTCTACAATCTCAATGGCATTTTTAGCAAAAGTTGTGGTAAGTATAACATAAAGAAATTAAAAATATTGAAATTCTCTTTTTAATAAAATTAATACCAACGAACAGGTCACAATTATCAATATAATATAAATATAATTATCAATATAATATTTCAGGACACAAATTATAAATCAACTAAGATTATATGTATGTATATACCTACTGTTTTAATAAAAACTTTTTCAATTCACGTTGTATCCCGCATATATCAGGGTAGGTAGAGGGAACCTAGTATTAAGGCACTCTGTTCCCTTCTTTATACTGTACAAAAATGTACTAACGTAATCATTTTCCAGCACACAGCGTGGTAGGCAGAGGAAACCTAGTTTCCGCTGAAGTTTGGTGGCATTGCGTGGTGACTGACGGAAGTCGACGCCGCGCTTTGCCTCGACACCAGAACGAAGAAATGAACATTTAAATTTAAATAAATATACAACCAATCGCGTTTAAAGTCACAATTTCGCCTTAAAAAATACTATAAACACAAAATCAAGAATATAACAATTGTATATGATCGTAAACTTAACATTTGGAGAGTAATCATCCAGAAACAGCATCTGTGTGAACACGAGATAATTTCGACCTCCCCCTATCGTATTAAACGGAGACAAACTTTGTTTCCCCTTCATTTGAACAATTGTGTTTCCAGTAATTATATAAGCTTTAATTTATTGTTACATTAAGCATGTGTTGGAGTTGGAGTTGAGGACGGCGTTAAACTACGTATACCAGGTAGGTAAAAAGAATCAGGTGTGGAGACATTTCGTTCTCCAGTTGCCATACATTGCGTTGAACGGCGGAACTTAACGCCTTACTTTTTTGTTTTAGCAACACGCTGTATCTCGCACATGCCAAGGAAGGCAGCGGGAACCTGGGAATTGAATGTTAAGACACTTCCGTTGCCCATTTTCTGCCGAATTTTAGATGCTTCGTGTGTAAGGTGAGCAACACCTGTATAGAGAAGAAATATTTTTTTATTTCCACCAAATGAGAATTGAACCCACAATTACTATAGACGAACCACTACGCATCGACGGCCTCATGTCAATTATATACACGTATATCGCTTATTTTGCAATATAATATAAACAAAAGCTGATTGCGGCCATATTGTTAGAAGAAACGACGTTCAGAATTTATTATGAGGTTTATTCTATTATTCGTACTGCCATGTTAGAGTATTTGTACGTTATTCTGTGTGTAAGCTTAAACTGGTATTTAATAGACTCAAAAAAAAAAACATTTCAGCAGTAATAGTATATGAATACAAGCGTGTGATTGTAAATGTTATAGTTTGTGGGTTCGATTCTCACTCGAGAAAATGAAATATTTTAATATTTTCACTTACACGCTTTAGTAATGAGCCGAAGCGCGGTGTTAAGTTCCGCCATTCAACATGTAATCCCACCAGAGTTTGACGTAAAGTGCTGAACGGTAGTATCTCAATGGGAACGGAGTGTTTTAATCCTAGTTTCCAAAGTTCCTTCTACCTACCATGCTATGTGCGCGTAAAATAATCATTACTGAATATATAAAATAATACCCTGACCGCCTAGCCGTAGACGATAGCAAAATAATAGCTTTACGTTTTTTCCCTTCAAATTTCTGTGGGTAAGTGAGTGACGGAACTTAACGCTATGCAAAGTAGAATCCGCTTCACCATCTATCCCTCACACACCAGGATAGGCAGACGGAATCTAGTGCTTAGACACTCCGTCCCCTACTTTCGGTCGACTTCCGAGCGAACGGTGTGCTTTGCTTCGTTACCAGAGCAACAAAATTTAAAAAAATAAATATGTCATAGCCTCAAATGAGAATCGAACCCACAACCTGTTCCGTACGTACATTATTTATTAAGACCACAATACATATAATTAAGTAAGTTCGAAACGGATTTGCAAATACCAAAACCTCCGTCAATCAAGTATAAACGACGACGTATAATCAATTAGCGCGGGCGCCGCCGCGGGACACCGCAAACTTTGGCTAACGAACCTTCCTTCAATCTGAATTCGCGTTTAAATATATATATAATTATAGAGGCCAGTCGTAGCGCAGCGGCACGAAGTGTGACTGTAAAACCGACTGGTTGTGGATTCGATCCCCTCTTGAGGAGATGAAATATTTACTTAAATTTATATTTCCATTTCTTTGCTCTGGTGTCGAGGCTAAGCGCGGCGTTGAATTTTGCCACTCTTAACACACAATGCCTCCAGAATTCGGCAGAAAGTGGGGAACGGAGTGTCTTAACACTAGGTCCCCTCTGCCTACCCTGCTATGTGCGGGATACAGCGTGAAGCTGATTTTTGATTTTTTTATTATTTGCGTTGTTGTCTGTACTTGTAATATAATCGTAATGGATCAGTGTCTGTACGTGTACATGGAAGATATATAACAAAATGTTATAGGTGGCATTTGATAACGCAATGAAACCATAATTATGATCTTTACCATAAAAAAAATTGTTCGTTTGTCTGTGCGTTTGTTCACGCTAATCTCAGAAACGGCTTAGTCGATTTGCTTGCTTCGGTTTATTAATAAAAAAGTTACACCATTTTAAAGACGGCTGTTCGATAAAATTGCTATAAATAACTGATTTATTAATTTGACTGAAAATCTACCTTTAAATAATTTACAGATATTACATAAAGTAGTACAAATTAATAAATTCATAATTATATAGTTCAAGCGACAGCAAGACAATAAAAGAGTTAGTTTTCATTTTTAAATATATTTAAGATATTATTTAGTATTAAGAAACTATGCAGTTCTTACTTATTTAAATCATGAACCAGGTGCCACAAGTGTTGGACTATAAAAGCGAAGGTTATGGGGTCGGAACACGCTCGAGGAAGTGAAATATTTAATATTTTAATTTTCTCGCTCTGGTAACGAGGCAAAGTGCGGCGCTGAGTTTCGCCACTCAACACGCAATACTTATCGGTATTTGAATTTGCCTCTTTTTTTACCTCTTACACCAGTGGTTCCCAACCAGTGGTCCGCGGACCACCAGTGGTCGTAAGTAATTTTATGATGGGGATGGTGACGCGAAGTTTCTGTTTAATATTCACAGTTAATTTTTGTTATACCTACATGCATAGTGGTCCCTACTACCAAGAATGATATAAAAATGGTCCTTGACCAAGAAAAGGTTGGGAAGCCCTGTTTTACACATACGACATAAAGCGTAAAACTGAAAAATAATAAAAAACAACTTTTCTCCTCTTTCCCTAATAATTCCTCAGTAATCCCCTCCAGATCCTCTAAGCATTCTAATCGAAACCCACACGATTTCCATACTACCGTCCTTTCGAACTTCGCCAACCAATAAAAAACTTATCGACGTATAAACAAAGGGGTGAATACTTAATCAACCATGTAAAAAGTTGTTACCGATACATTTAATTAGGAAAGTTCAGTCGCTTCGGGCGTTGGCTTTGTGCCTTTGGCTAAAAATGTTTTTGCTAAATCAAATAACTAAATACTGCCCGCCATTGTCTGAATCAAACGAGGCTTGGTGATTTATTAATTACTATTTTAAAATTTGTTTTAGTATGGATTTTATTGTGTTTTTGCCTTTGTTAGTTATAGATTGTGAGGACGTCGTGGCGCAGGAGTAAAAGAGTGTGACTGTAATGCGACCGTTTTGGTTTCGACCCCTATTCGGGGAAATGATTTATTAAAAATCAGCTTCACGCTGTATCCCGCAGCGGGTTATTCAGAGGGAACCTAGTGTTAATACACTCCGTTCCCCACTTTCTGCCGAATTCTGGAGGTATTGTGTGTTGAGTGGCAGAACTCAACGCCGCGCTTAGCCTCGATACCAGAGCGAAAAATTGGAAATATAAATAAGTAAATATTTCATCTCCTCGAGTGTGGATCGAACCCACAATCAGTCGGTTTTACAGTCACACTTCGTGCCGCTGCTCCACGACTGGCCTCTATGTAAATGTAATAATAAATGATTTATTATTTGTTAATATTTTATTTTTTTTTGCTCTAGTACCAAGGGAAAATCACGGCGTTGAGCTTCGCCATTCAACACACAATGCCATTAACAATTCGGCGGAAAGTAGGAAACGGAGTGTCTTAACCCTAGGTTTTCTCTGCCTAACCTGCAACATAATGAACCTGCGCATTACAGCGTTCTAATAGCGACTATCAAATCTTTAACTGTTTCTATTATGATATTTTTTTTTCGAACTTGTTTTCACTGTAAAAGCAACGAATGTGGTCACTCAACATGCAATGTCACGAAAATTGTTCGGTACATAGAGAACGGAGGATTTTAACATTAGGTCACTTCTAGGTAAATGCCTAATAAAAAAAAATCATCACTTTCTAATTGTGGACAAATATAGATATAGATATAATAAAGAACCTGAAATGATATAACTTCATAATTTGACATAATTATTTAGTATAAGTGTTTTATATAATACACAGTTTAACGTTTTTTTTGTATATCGAAGTAGACAAAAGAAACCTGCTGCACAAGTGTGCAATTGTAAACGAGAACGTTATGAGTTTGATTACCACTCGGGGTACTGAAATATTTAATATTTTCATTCCTTCGCTCTGGTAACGATGCAAAATGCGGCGTTGAGTTCACTTAACACGCAGTGCTTGAAGGATTCAGCGGAAAGTGGGAAAGAGAAGTATCTTAATGGGCAGCGGAATGTCTTAACACTAATTTCGCAAGTCTCCTCCGTCTACTTTGCTATGTTCGAAGTAGAGAGAAAAGTAAAATAATTTTAATTATCACTTCCCAAAATATCAAATAGCAAAGGTTGAATTTTAATAAGGTTTCCTCATTTCAGGGAAGTTAGCGTTTATAAGGAATCCTTATTTATTAAAAGCGTCCAAATCTGTCTGTCTACAATTGTTTGTGAAAGCAGTAATTTAATATTTTATTCATTCTCTATTAATTAAATCACCAATAATATTATTGGTCCACAATTTTTTAATATATAAAAGGTATAATTTTTGTTACTTGCATGGAGTCAATCACTTCATCTTTTTATTTTTTAGTAGGAGTACACAGCTGACCCTATGACTATGAATCTACAACCATCGTTCTCCACTTTTCTCCTGAATTTAAGACATTCCTTGACATTCCCAACAGACATTCCTTGTAGGGAGTCCTTGGAGAATTCATTGTAAGAAAGAGAGATCAACGCTGTGTTTTATATTGCTAGTAAATGAAAATTATTTATAGCCTTGTCTGCGACCCGAACCCGCGACCATCGCTTTTATAGCCTTGGCGGCGGTGGCCTTTTCATATGCATATTTACAACACACTATATTTAATCAGTTTCATTCATATGCCCCTACAAATGTTATAATTGATCAGTCTAAAGCAGTGATTCTCAACCACTGTGCCGCGGCACTTTTGTGTGCCGCTAAATTTTGCAAATATATAATAATTATATATTTGCAAAATTAATATATCATTTAAAAAGAAAAATGTTTTTAACATTAATATATATTTAAATCCACAAAAAAATCGTATATTTTAACTTTTTATCATAAACTAAATACAGTGTGTTGAAGTAAGTAAATAATTTTTATCTTTTTCTTTGTGTGCCGCCAAATTTTAAAATCGTTAAATATGTGCCGCAACAAAAAAAGAGGTTGAGAATCATTGGTCTAAAGCATTCCCTTGTAAACCCTTTCTAGGGTACCTAGGGTTGAACCCTTCTAGTATCAAGCCCTGTATGGTTGATTAAACAATAGCATTCTGATTGCAATATTTAGGCAATTTTATAATGAATCACGAATAAATTTCCTGTTCTGGCTATCAAAGCGCGGCGTTAAGTGCCGCAATTTAACTCATAAAACCTTGAACTTAAACAGATAGCTGAGAATGGAGTGTCGTATTGGGGTACGAAGTGTCTTGGCACTACGTTCTCTTGTTCCCTCTACCCATCCTACCGTAAGTGGGATACAGGCGACTGGGAATCGAACCCACAACCGTCGCGATTACAGCTGTGCCGCTGCACTTCAACACCCTTAACTTATATACATTATATTAGTAACTTATGCATTATATTAGTAAATAGACTTAAAAGCACTCAACCATAATGCTTATAATACAAGCGATGTATTAAGCGATTATTACACTTCAATTCATCAACATCTGTTTATACTAAATAGATTTATTATGTAGATGTTAATGCAGCTGAAAATAATATATATATATACCTAGTGACTCAGTAGTGCTGTCGTTGAAAATTATTTTCATACATAAAAATAGATAGAGGTCAGTCGTGCCGCAAGTGTGCCACTGTAAATGCGACAGGGTTCGATTCCCACCCTCGTCGATTTTTTCTCGCTCTGGTAACGAGGCAAAGCGTGGCGTTGAGTTTCGCCACTCAATGTCTCCAGAATTCGGTAGAAAGTGAGAAAGGGGAACGTTCTATAATGGGAACGGTTAAACACTAAATTCCGAGGTTCGCTCTGCCTACCCTGCAATACAGCGTGAAGCTGTAACAAAAACATAGCTCCTTGACGTGCTCATGGATTTTTTGATCATTGCCCATAATTTTTTATTTGAGGCCAGTCCTGGCGCAGTGGCACGAAATGTGACTGTAAAACCGACTGGTTGTGGGCTCGATCCCCACTCGAGGAGATGAAATATTTACTTAAATTTATATTTCCATTTCTTCGCTCTGGTGTCGGGGCTAAGCGCGGCATTGAGTTCTGCCACTTAACACGCAATGCCTCCAGAATTCGGCAGAAAGTGGGGAACGGAGTGTCTTAACACTAGGTTCCCCCTGCCTACCCTGCTGTGCGCGGGATACAGCGTGAAGCTGATTTGACCACATCAGATGCAAATCGAACCTACAACCACAACCCACTATTAAACAATTCCCAATACCCTCACACCGTCATTGCTAATGCAAATCAAAATAAACAATCAAAACCAATTTTCATTAAAGCTTTAAGTCGATGTAAAAGCTTTATCTTGTAAACTAATTAATATACAAAGTGAAGGTGTTCAAGAACGTATACAAAATCACTTCGAGATTAAGTCTGTAAAATTATTTATTAATACTACTTTGTCAATCGATCGATGTTTACTCCATTTGAAGAATTTCTTTGTTAAAACAGGCTTTTTCAGGAATGTCGTTGAATGAATGTTGAGTGGCGGAACTCAACGCTGCATTTTGCCGTTGCTAGAGCAAGGCAATAAAAATATTTAAAAAAATATTGAGAATCAAACAGTCGCTTGTGTCTACGACGGTTTCATGAATGAATAGGATGAAATTCATTTCAATATAATTTGAACCCACGACCCATCCATATTTAAAATATTTTAAAAGTGTTTGTCTGTTTTTTTTAGTGAAGAAAAATACTATTTAAATTTTTACTCATTTAAAACATTTTTTTTGTGTTTAAACGTATAAAAGTTGGATTTAAAACTCTCAGCTCTTGCTTCATTTCCAAGAGACAGAAATCATCATCTCTATATATAATAAGACATCTCTATATATAATAAGACAGTAAAAATATTTTGTCTGTACATTTAGTAATTTTGACTGAAACGGATAGAGGGACACTTAAAAAGACTAATAGAAAGCAAAAAGATTTTTTTTGAATTTCTTGTCTGTCTGTCTGTCTGTCTGTCTGTCGACATATTGTTGTCCGCATTTTTCTCTGAAACTACTGAACCGATTTTCTTGAAAATTTCACCAATTGCTTTGTTTTAACTCAACTTAGGTTCTAAAGTTTGGTTCATCAAAATCGGTTCATTAAAAAAAAAGTTATCGTCATTTGAATGAACTCAAGGCATTAGCTTGCCAGCGAATATTATACAGCAATCGCGCTGGTAACGTCTGGGTTATATGATTGTTGATAAAAATATATATTTTTGAAGCACTATTATATAATATTTTATACAATAAAGTAAACAAAATTGAATTGTTAGTGGAGATTACCTTCATTAATCATAACAGTTAAGTTTAAATCGTAATTAATTCAACACAGAGATAAAGAACGATCTTGAAAGAAATATCAAGTAAATACAAAGATATTTTGGTTGGTTCGTTCATATAATATATGTAACTAATTTAAAAACTGTACAGGAGTTAATATGCAATTATTACAGTTATTTTACAAAGAATATTATGAATCCTTCAAATCAATAACATTTAAGGCTGTTTCTGAATAAGTAAATTAAATTATTCACTGACATCAGCACATTTAACAGAGTATATTATATAGGTAAAAAGAACATAAAGTTACAAAAATATATACGTGTAATAAATAATTAGCTTTATGTATATTTTATAAATATCAAATATCAACAATGGTCGTTTTTTTTTATTTAAAACAATCAAAAATTCTTTGACGATAATGTTGTAAAAAAAACATATTAGAAGTCATTATAGTAGTCAATCAATTGTGCATATTAAATCAATAATCATGTATTTTAAACGGGCGAAGCCGTGGGCGAGCCGCTAGTTTTAAATATAATTAATTATTTTAATCAATTTTTTCTATAAAATTACTTCTAACCTGCACTATAGTAACGCTTAATATATGAAAAGATAAAATATAAAATCAACATATACCAATTTTTTCCTAAAATTTCCAATTGGCTTTATTATAAGATATCCTTCGGGGTATTACAATAAATCCTGACCGTAAGATGGTCTGGCGCAGACGTAATGGCGTAGGAAATTAGACTGAATCAGGTTGTCCTCCCAAAAATATTAGCTTCCACGAGAATTACCAATTTCTGAAATGGAATATGGCCGTACTTAAATTATTGGTCTATATAGGCTTACTGGGGAAGTGGATGCGTTCGAGCTTTATATATTTTTTCTTTACTTTTAGGATTCGATACTGTAAAAGGTAAAAACGAAACTGTTATAGGATCACTTCGTTGTTTGTGTGATCGTTTGTTAAGTTTATTTATATCGAGATCGCGTGAAGGTATTAAGTTGAAATTAATAATAAATATTCTAGATCTAGATCTAAATCTATGGCAGAAGAAAGTAAAATAAAGATACGACCATTTATGCACCGATTTTGTTGCATTTTGTATTAAATTTCAATAAAACCTATAGGGTGTCCACTTCCCGTAAACCTACAGTTATGAAATTTGGCAAGAAGGGAGAACTTACAAATAAAGGATAAAAATCTGAAAAAATATTATTTATATTTAATTTTCATAGAAACAATGATTAATTTTCTTAGAAAACATAAGCACCGAAGCTTCTTTTTGTTTAATTGCTTAAAAAAATCATAGTTGAGGCCAATCGTGGCGCAGGGGCACAAAGTGTGACTATAGAACCGACTGGTAGAGGGTTCGATCCCCACTCGAGGAGATGAAATATTTACTTAAATTTATATTTCCATTTCTTCGCTCTGGTGTCGAGGTTAAGCGCGGCGTTGAGTTCTGCCACTCAACACGCAATACCTCCAGGATTCGGCAGAAAGTGGGGAACAGAGTGTCTTAACACTAGGTTCCCTCTGCCTACCCTGCTGTGTGCGGGATACAACGTGAAGCTGATACGTAAGTTAATATAACGTATATACATACATAGCAACAAACAACTTACAAGACCATCACACGTAAAAGACTCGTCACTAAGTACGTACTCTTTAAAATTACTCCTCTCCGAAGCCCAAAACTTTGACATGCCGAACTTCCCCAAGTATTTACCATGGCTCTTTAGTTTATTGTACACGAATTCAGCTATATTTACAAAGTAACACCCTATTCTCAAACTTTGTGTTGTAATATATAATAATATATATTGTGGCCCCTAATTTATACGACAACGTTTGGAAGTTTTGGAAGTGTTTTCCATTTCAAATTTGATTCTTGCGTGCTAGCGAGCTTTGGAGAGAGTGTGAACTTGTGACCTGTCAGAACGCTTCTATGGATAATTGCTTTTGAAAAGTTTGCTTTACTTATATCATTATAATGTTTTGTTTATTTTCATCGAATATAACCATTTAGTGAGTTCAAGCACGACGGTTGTGGATACAATTCCTACTCTAGGGAATGAGTTATTTTTATTTTCTCGCTCTGGTAAACACACAAAGCATAATGGCGTTGAGTTATTCTTCTCTCTACAGTTTCAGAATCAGAACGAAGTGTCTTAACATGATGTACTTTTTGCTTAATTCAGTATGAAGCTAATAAAGATGATTTAAAATAAAAATAAATCAGCTTCACGCTGTATCCCGCACACAGCAGGGTAGGCAGAGGGAACCTCGTGTTAAGACAAACCGTTTCTCACTTTCCGCCGCGTTCTGGAGGCATTGCGTGTCGAGTGGCGGAACTCAATACCGCGGTTTGCCTCAACACCAGAGCGAAGATATGAAAATATGAATGTAAGTAAATATTTTATCTCCTCGAGTGAGAATCGAAACCACAACCAGTCGATTTTACAGTCATAGTGTGCCCCTGCACCACGACTGGCCTCAATGATTTAACATAACTATTTATTTAAAACTAAAGCGTTGAGTTCCGCCACTCAAAATGCAATGTTTTCAGAATTCGGTACAAAATGGGGAACGGAATATCTTAACAATAGGTTACCTCCGCCTAACCTGCTGTGTGCGGGATACAGCGTGAAGCTGATTATAGCTATACATATGTATAAATATTTATTTTCATTTATTTCTGTAATTTTCGAGATATTGGATGTTGGCGGTGTGGCGGTACTCAACACAGCGTTCAATCTTTTTACCAGAGCAAAGAAATATAAATTATTAATTCAGACAAACGAACATCTTTTATGCCGTGTGATCGCGGCCTAGAATAGGACCATCCTGGTACTGGTGGTGTCGTAAGAGGCGACTAAAGTACGTGTGGTAGAGTCACGTCGCCAGCAACATTAACACGTATGGGCAGACTCAACCTGATCATTACCACCCCCGGCATTTAAAACCGGCGTGAAGTAGTGGCTTCATGTCACTGCGTTTCGCATCAGGTAATGCCGGGCTCCGGCGCCCAACTCACCTTAAAAGTCGGCAACGTACCTGTAGCTCCTCTGGTGTTGCACGGGGTCGTGGGCGGTGGTAGCCACTTACCATCAGGTGACCCGAACGCTCGTTTGCTTTGTCCTTTTCCATAAAAAAAACACATCTCGAAATCAAACCCGCAACATTCACGCTTAAAATTAGTCACGGTACGGCTACAACAGCTTTCAACATTTTAATCAACTTGTCCAACACCTAAAATCCGACGTTCAAGTTAAATGAGTCGTTCATAAATAACACAATAATATAACAAATAACGTTTTATAATAACACAGGAACAGCGTTAAGGACGCCTCGATCTCAAATTGCCCTGCTAATCGTCTATTCACCGGTAATTGCATTATTTTCAACGTAAAACGTGTCACCTGAAAAGCTATAGGCGTTTTCATACTATAAGACATATTCAGACTTATATATTGTCTTGTTTTTTTAATTTCTAGACATTCTGTAATCCACTTTTTCATCAATTGAAATTGGATGCATATTAAATATTCAAAATATACTTATATGTTATTATGTCTTATGCGTATTTAATTATACAGTTTCGTGTGTTCTGCTACTGAATGATTTTTACTGACAAGTTTTTTTTTAATATTATGTAATGATAGATTGGCGTAACCCAAATTATAATGTGATTAATCCAGATTAAAAAATGCAAGTATTTTATATATCAAGATAGCCTTGAGTAAAATTCAAGTTCAAAATAACAGTTGAAGCAATACTAAATGCTCCACGAAGACTTTTTAAAATAATCTGATGCCATTTTTCACTTTTATTGCCTTCACTTGTATCTTAAGGGAAGGAAACAAGGAAGTTAGCGTTAAGACACTCCCCACTTTCCATTTAATTTTCAAACAATGGTATGGGACATAACGCCGCGTTTTGTCTACTCGCCAGAACGAGAAAATAAAAATATTTATACCCCCGACCTACAATAGTCACACATACAAAAAGACGTTGTATCGTTGAGCTATGACAGCCTCAAATATCTTCACTTCGTCGTCTTATATGTGTTCAAGTCCTTAAACAAACGAGAATGGCAATAAATATGTAAATTTGGTATACTCCACAGTAAATATACGATTTTGATGTCTATTCGTAACACTTTATGTCCAATTTCCCATGGAGTTAGTATACTATTGTTATTCCTGGTGAGACTTCGTTTCGCGTTTTCATAACTTTGATCAATAGATATATGCATTGACAAGTCAATTTCTTCCATTTTCGTTCACCCTGTGAAGTATATTGGATCATAAGAGACGAATCTCTTTGTTGTTCTAAGAAAATCAGGTTCCCATTTTCTCCCGCCTATGGAGGATGAACAGAGAAAATCAGCGTTAAAACACTCCGTTCCACAGTTTTTGCATTTTTGCGTATTGCACATTGCCTGTCGTGTTAAATAATTCGATTTCCCGAGCAAGTATCCAAGGTAGTTATCGAAAATTAAGAATTGACAATTGCTACAGAAAAAGCTGCGTACAGCTTTTAGTGGTATTTAATAATAAAGTTATATTTTTCTTCCGGAACTCGGCGGAAAGTAGGGAACGGTGTGTCTTAGCACTAGGTTCCCAAAAAGAAATTGAAAATTAAATTTTAGAAATATATCAGTATTCACGCTGTATCCCGCACACAGCAGGGTAGGCAGAGGGAACCTAGTGTTAAGACACTCCGTTCCCCACTTTCTGCCGAATTCTGGAGGCATTGCGTGTTAAGTGCCAGATATCAACGCCGCGCTTAGCCTCAACACCAGAGCGAAGAAATGGAAATATAAATTTAAATAAATATTTCATCTCCTCGAGTGGGGATCGAACCCACAACCAGCCGGTTTTACAGTCACACCTCGTGCCGCTGCGCCACGACTGGCCTATTAATACTACTATTAATACTGGCATAGAAATATATCGTTAATGAAAGTTGAACAGTTCAGTGCATTTTTATTAAAAGATTGCAAAGATCCATAAAATGTTGAAAGCATTGTAAAAAAGTACTGAAAAGCGTCATAAAATTTTATAAATTCTTTATATTACTCATCTGATAGTGTGTTAATTAAAAAAAGTTTTTAATGGACGATGTATTTATTTAATTTATGTTATTTAGAGGTGATTTTAAAAATTTACTTAAATAATCCTGTGTATATTATGTAAATCTATAGCTCTATACTAATTTTATAAAGGTGAAGAATTTGTTTGGTTCAACGTGCTAAACTCAGGAACTCCTGCATAATTTTTAATTACAGAAGGAACGTCTTAAGAATTCATAACTTTGTAATTAAAATCGAATATTTGTCCCGATGTCCTGTTAATATATTTCATATAACATGAAATATTTTACCCTAAATGCGGTTTAGACATGAAATATTTTACCCTATATGCTGCTTCCGTAAAAGGTGCGCAGTCGCTTCCATCCTGCATATGGGTTTTTATATAATAATAACCTACTCGTTTGTGGCAGTCATGTCGCGCGCAGGGGCACCAGCGTGCCTGTAAGGGGCACAACTGTAAGCGCCACGGTTGTGGGTTCCATTTCTGATCGGGAGAATAAAATATATTTTTTTCATTACTTCGCACTGGTAATAAGGCAAAGTGTGGCGTTGAGTTCCGCCACCCAACACGCAATGCCTCGAGAATTCTGCGGAAAGTTGGAACGGAAGTTTTAACGTGAAAAAAGTGTTTTAACACTAGGTTCTGAGGTTCCCTTTGTCTAATCTAATACGTGAAGTAAAAAAAAAGCAAAATTTAAAATAAACTGTTTAGGCCTCCAAGCACGTACGTAAAATTTCGTAAATATACATATGCTAGTATTGTATTTAAAAATCTCTTCACATTTAAAAAAAATCCAAGAAAAACTAAAATAAAAAATCACCACTTAACACACAATATCCCATCTCTAAATAACTATTCTTTTTAAGATTTTTAAAGTTATTCTACACTTAGGAAAGAAAACTACTTATTTAGAAAACATTTAAATAAATTGTAACAAGCGTATAAAAATTTCGACGTAGCTTGATGAGAACGTATGGCTTAGCGGTCAGAGCGCCTGGTCGGTTTCCAGGAGGCGCGGGTTCGAGTCCCGCTATGTTAATTTTTTTATACGTTTATCTAAATAAATATAAATTCATATTTATCATAAAAATAAAAACAGAAAAACCTATATAATAACACCAAAGTGACATCAATATAATATGTGCATTATAAACTAGTTCAAGTTATATTTTATGAAGGCGGGTTTGGATATTACAAATAATTTCCTATGGGACGTAAGTTTTGACAGCACTAATAGTCTATTGTCTGTTCCCAATGGAGGATTGCTCTTTGAATTGTACTTTTATAATTTAGTTGACTGGTTGATATTGTTAATATTTTAGGGAAATATAGAGAATTTTTTTGGAAGAAACTTCTAATTGATAAAACGCTTCATGAACTTCTTTTATGATGTGTTCCGCGTGCAGCAGGGTAGGTAGAGGGAACCTTGTGTTAAGACAATACGTTCCCGCCGTTTCTTCTGCAGGCATTCGAATTTAACAGGCGTTTCGAGTGGCGGAGTCTCAACGCCAAGGTTTGCTTCGTTACTAATATTAATATTTAATTATCGTAATATTTCATTTCCTTGAATGGAAATCGAACCCACAATATATACGTATATTGTAATTTTTTTGAAATATTATCAATTTTAAGTATATCACATATATACATAGATATATTTTACATAGATATCAAACTCGTTTGTTTATGTTGGTAAATTTTGATTGGTTAAGACAGACAGACATACATGTGTATATGATATTTTATTAATTATTATAAAATAATAATATTTCAATACAGGCAGAGGAAGTAATTTGTTAGATGTTGAATAATATTCAATTCCATCTTGAATAATATCTTTATAATTCCATGTTGAATAATATCTTTACAATTCGGCGGAAAGTGGATAATAGTTAAAGCAGGCGAAGCCGCGTGGGGGCAATTTGTTACAATTTTTTTTCAGCTTTACCCTGCATCCGGTATAGTGGGGTAGGCAGGGTGAACCTAGTGTCAAGTGCTCCGTACCCCACTTCTCGGTGTTTTATCGAAGCTAAGTTAACTAAAGTTAAGTTGAGAAACTCAACGCCGTGCTTTGTCATGGTACCAGCAAAGAAATGTAAATATTAGTAAGTAATAATTCATTTCCCCGAGCGGAAATCGAACCGCCTATATATTTTTTTATCTGTAGTGTATAATATAATAAATAACCCTTTATATAATTATTCAATAGTAGTATCGTACAACAGAACTATTGTAAAACAAAAGCCATTCGGGACTACGTCGTGCACTAGCATCTGTCGTTTGTTCAGAGATAACTTTTCACTTTGACAACGTTATGTAGGTATCCCTTAGGTTTTAGCTTCACGCTGTATTCCGCACAGAGCAGGGTATGCGGAGGGAACCTGGGAATCTAGTGTTAAGGCAATGTGTTCCCAGTAATACACGTTTTTAAACTTTTGTCGAAATCTGGAGACGTTAGGAGTTGAGTGGCGGAACTTAACGCTGGGTTTTACCAGAGCGAGGAAATGAAAATAATTAATATTTCAGTTCCTCAAGTGGTAACCGAACGGAATCCGAATCCACGACCTATCGCGTTTACATTTATCTAATTTATTATAGTTAATTCTAAAAAAAAGCGTCTTCACGCTTTTCCCGCAGAGCAAGCTAGGCAGAGGGAACTTAATATTAAGACGCTCCGTTACCCTCGTGCTGCTCAATTCTCGAGGTAATACGCGTTGAAAGGCTGAACTCAACGCCGTGTTTCACCTTATTACCAATGTGAGGCAAAGAAAATAATAATGACCTCGATGTTATCACTTACTACTTATTTCCACTTTTTTATTAAAATTTCTCTTTTATTACTTAAAATAATCAAATATTGTTTATTTTATCAGAAAAAAAAAACAAACAAACATTGAATCGTTTGATTTCTCTCATTCAATGCTTAAGCCTGATGAAACCTACGATGCAATTGCATCAGAAATCACGTCAAAGCTGACCCCAAAAATGTCAACCTTATTACCAAAATCCTGCATACCATTAAAACCCTTATGCTTAATAGAATTAAAACTATAATTGCTTGTATGAATTTGGTATGTTGACTTCAGTATCGTGGTGAGAGTGCGCCTGATGAAAATTGGCATACAGATGCTAGTATTATGTAAATGGAGTAGTAATGTTCGGATCGCAAATTCGGTTCCCGAGTAATGCAATTTTAATAAATTTTATGTCCTAGTGTTTAGATTTTGTGCATAATTGAGTTAATTTTGTGTTTGGTTTAGCAATTTTAGGTTTGATTTTACTTCTAAATATTCTCTCTCTATTTTACTGGTACTGCTTGTTTACTAGTATATATCTTATACTTTTAAGAATATTCTTCTTACACGGAACCTAACGCCGCAGTTTGTCAAACCAGACGAAAGTGAGGAAATGAAAATATTAAATATTGAACTCCCATATGTAAAGAAAAAAATAGTTAGATCCCGCATTCAGTGGACAGTACCACTATGAAATATTTATTTACATTTATATTCTCATTTCTTCGCTCTGGCGTCCAGGCAAAAGCGTGGCGTTGAGTTCTGCAATAACTGCAGAATTCGGCGGAAAGTGGGAAACGGAGTGTCTTAACACTAGGTTCCCTGTGCCTACCTAGATGTGTGTGGGATACAGAGTGAAGCTGGTTTAAATCCCCTACGTAGAAATCGAACTAACAACCGTCTCGTTTGGAGTCGCTCGCTTGTGCCTCTGCGCCGCGACGGACTGATACTTTAATAAAGTTGTTTCTTATATTGAGGCCGTCGGGGCGCTTCGAGACGGCCCTCTGTCTGTAAACGCAATAGTTGTGGGTTCAATTCCCTTATATGATTATATTTATTTTAGTTTCCCCGCTTTGATAGACAAAGTGTGGTACGAGCGTACGACTGCAAACACATAATGGTTGTGGGTTCAATTGCTATTTGGGGAATTAAATATTCAATATTTTTATCTTCTCGCTATGGTAAAGAGACAAAGCGCGGCGTTGAGTTTTGCCACTCAACACGCAATATCTCTAGTGTTCGTCAGAAAATGGAGAACAGAAGTATGCTAAATGTAGCAGGGAAGGCTGAAGTAACCTAGTGTTAGGATACTCTATTCCCTTCTTAATTTCAAATTTTTCGAGGACAATGTGTTGTGCTTTTGTAATGATGCGATGCGAAGAAATGAATTTAACTTAGTTTCACGCTTTATCCCTAGCGGGGTAGTCAGAGAGAAAGGAGTGCCAAACGCTACGATCTCTACATACTTCTTTCGCCTCGTCCACTGTCATCAACCTCTTCATACATGCCCTCCGGGGGGTCCTCATGCTTTTTACGTGACCTTCCTCCAGTATCTTTGGTACTGTGTTTTCGAAGGTCAATCGAGGTGTCCCCTATCTCTTTTACAACTCACTTTTCCATCATAAATCTACTTTGCCATTCTTTCATCACTCATTCGTTCGACGTGCCCAACGCTGAGCACGTTCTTCTTCATTCTCACCGTGATATCCTCGCTAGTCTGCCATTCTGTGTACCTCTTCATTGCGGATTCTATGAATCGAATAAATAAATAGAATCGATAAATCGGAGAAATAAAAATATTCATAAATAACAATTCATTGCCCCGAGTGGGGCCGAACCCACAACCTTTGTGTTACAGTCACACTCTTGTGCCCCTGCGCCATGGCTGCCCCAATCGATAAAATAATTGATAGAAAATCAAGAGCTTCGTAATAATGTAAGAAAATTAAACCCTTTACCTTTCAAAGTTTTTATAAAAAGCTTTACTTTTTAACTCGACGTTATTCTCGAACGTTTTAACGTACAAAATTTTCTTGAAAGCTGTAAAAAAAACCCCAAAGTATTGGCTTCAAAGAAGGTAATTATTATACAAGTGTGTGAAAAACGGTCGCGCCCTTAACGATCTCTTCAAAGGACTTTCATACTTTAATCTCAAAATCCACTTCTCAGGGGATGAAATATGTGGGGTAGAATATGAAATAAATATAAAATATTCGCTTTTATTTCTATCTCTTTGATACATTTTTTTGGGTTCCTATTATCATTTTTTTTTAGCTCTGTATCCCGCATAAAGCAGGATAGGCAGAGGTTAGGCTAATATTAAGACAGTCCGTTCCCCAAATACCGTCAATTTTTGAGAGGCGGAACTCAACGCCACGTTGTGTCACGACGGCTTCACTTTCATTTTTTATGCGAGTATTTTTATCGATAACTTTTACTTGTATGTCTTATATATAAAACACTAATCACGCTTTACGCTGTATTCCGTACACAGCAGGGTAGGCAGAGGGAACATAGAACTAAAACACTCCATTCTGTACTTTCCACCGAATTGTCGTGGTCTTGCGTGTTGAATGGTGGATGGCAACACCAGGCTTTTTGCTTTTGTACCAGAGCGAAGAAAGAAAAGTATTAATAAATAATAATTCATTACCTCGAGTAGAAATCAAACCCATAACCATCGCGTTACAGTCCCACACTGCCTCTACGCCACGACAGTCTCTACATAAAATACATAACCCTGTACAAATTTGAACTGATACTATACAAGCAGTAATCATAAGAATTCTACATCTAAGGAACTATTCTTACAAAAATATCCCCATCTTATTTAACAGATAGGCTGAAGGGGTCCCCACAAAGGACCCTACCGATTTATTCTCAAGATGTACGCAAATTTCCAGTGAAATTGGCCCTCGTTAGAAGTAGTGTTATATTACCACTCCTTTCAAAGTAGAGAAGGGGTGCGTCTATACTTATATTCATTTGTCATATTCGATGTAAAGGAAATAGTATATATTTTGTAGGTAATTCTTTTGAGATAAATATTAATAGATGTTTTTATTGTAAATATTTTAGTGTAAAACAGAAGTAACCCTCTAATAGGTGGGTTTTTTTATGGAAAAAACAAAGGCAAACGAGCGTAGTCGCTTGATGGTAAGTGATCAACATCAACCACGACCCCGTGTAACACTAGAGGAGCTACAGGTGCGTTGCAGCCTTCGAGGTGGTGGTAGACGCGCTTTTTGAAGGTACCCAAGTCACATTGACCTGGAAACACTGCCGCAGGTACGCAGGTAGGCAGGTAGGCATTTCATTCCACAGTTGCGTGGTGCGTTGAAGGATGTTCCTATGAATACAGACAGTAGTAGTGCCATAGAAACACTTAAACGTTGGAAATTCCTGTGGGATTCTTTATAATAATAATAACATAGCTTTACGCTGTATTTAAAGTAGAGTAGGTTGGGGCCTAGGTATCCAGTATTAAGATATTCCGTTCTCATCTTTCTACTTAATTTCCGAAACATTTTGTGTTAAATGGCGGAATAAAATGTCTTGCTGTTTTTTGTTACCAAAAAAAAAATAAAAATAAATCATTCCTCCAACTGTGAATCGAATCTACAATCGCCATATTTAAAGTCAGACGCTGTTCTGTATTCACTTATATTATTTCTTTTCTCTGTTTCGCACAACGTACTCCATTATTTATTACTTGTTAGTCCTGCACTGCAGAGTTTAACATAATGCTGCATTACCATCCATATACATTTTTTTTAGGTTTCACGCTGTTTCCTATATTACAGAATAGGCAGAGATAAACTGGGAACCTACTATTAAGACACTCCGTTCCCCATTAAAATACTTCCGTTCTCCATTTTCCGCTAAATCCTTAAGACATTTCACGTTGGTTGGTGGAACTTAACGCCGCGTAAAATGAAAATATTAAACACAGTTTACAGTCACACGCTTGTGTCCCTGTACTAAGACGGTGTCCAATTTTGACCTCACTTTGTTTCAGTTCTTTTAGTTATTTTCTTTACCCTTAAAGGAATTGCGTTCTTCTTGTGAAAGCTAAAGCAAAAATTGCACACACCCTACAGCTATAGAGTCCCAGACTATTGACATCGTAAGTACGATACAGGCATCATATGTGCCTTATTTTATTTATTTGCCTTTTCCATTCGTATGTCTGAACAAACACACTGTATATAAGATCAAACATCACATAGCACGTCAAAAGAATGCTTTATGTCTCGCATGCTTAAAAGTAAATGGATATTTATTTGTCAAATAGAAAGTGCTGCGTTGAGTTCCGCCACTTCAATACGCAAAACGTCGAAAATTTCGTGAAAAGTGGGGAAGGGAAGTGTCTTAAGGGTAACGGAGTGTCTAAGGTTTCCTCTCTGAAACTTAAAAAAAATATATTCGCTAAAATAATCGTTACATAGTTATTTATTTTAGGAGTTTTTATTTAATATTTTGTTAGAAGTATTTGTATGAAAATTACATTTTTATATATCAGCTCTACGCTCCACACGAATCTATTACCAAGGCACTCCATTTATCATCGTCCGTGTGAAATAAGATATCACGTGTTAAGTCGCGGAACTCAACGCAGCGTTTTGTTTGTCCAATCTAATAGTTCCCCGAATGGAAATGGAACTCATAAATATCTTTAATACAGTCAAACTCTCCCCCAGTACACCTGCACGATATAACTTCACGCTGTATTCCGCATGTAGCAAGGTAGTCAGAGGGAACCTAGGAATCTAGTTAAGATACTCTATGACCCGATTAGACACTCCCTACTTTTCACAGAATTCTTGAGACATTTCGTGTTGAGTAGCGAAACTCAACGCTTGAATCATTACCAGAGTATATGAAAATATTAAATACTTCATTCCCCGTATGGGATTCGAATCCACAATCGTCGCGTTTAAAATCGCACTCTGCGCCACGACCGCCTCTAAGTTGTAATATAAAATACATTTTAAGTTATCTAAAGGTTCCACCATCTTAAATTTCGAGATGCACTACAAAGACTCACCTGCACTCCATTAAAATGAAATAGGACGAAATCCTTAAATAATAGACTTTAAGCTCCTTATTGAGACATTGAAAGAATTATCGAACATTGCCTTTGGAGTCTTACTTTCTTATTGTACTGTATTGTAAGTGCAGGGCGGTGGTTTACTTTGCTTTATAATAAAGTTATATTTATAATAGAAATAATATATACATCAGGTTCCCGCTGTATCCCGCACACAGTAGGGTAGGCAGAGGGAACCTAGTGTCACTCCGTTCCCCACTTTCTGATGAATTCTGGAGACATTGCGTATTGCGTGTTGTCGTTTTTGAAAAACTTAAAAAAAAAAACAGTTTTATAAAAGTGCTACAGAATGTGCTCGGAGCTATAATCTGTATATTTATGCTCATAAATGGTTTAATTCTGAAGATCTGAAAAAATCTCTGAAGATTTCCAATATTCAGATCCTGGCTCCATCATCACAACAGTTCGTTATTAAAGTAAAGGGCAGTCATGGCCTAAGAGCACAAAGTGTGACTGTAAATATGATAAGTTGTGGGTTCAATTCTCACTCAAGGAAATTAAATATTTCATATTGCCATTTCTTTGCTCTGGTATGGAGGTATAGCGCGGTGTTGAGTACCGCCACTTAAAAATATGGAACATAGTGTCTTAGCACTATGTTCTCTATGTACTACTACCCTGCTGTGTGCGGGATACAGCGTGAAACTGAAAAAATAATTACGTAAAGTGAGACAGATTTTAAAATGCTCTGACAAAGTCCGTCAATACGGCTTCATTGTGGAAACTTGACGGGGGCTTTTACTGGAGACAGGAGTTAAAATTACTTTAATGTCAGTCACTTCAAATGAAGAGATTTTCCATGATAAAAAATGTTTTAGATGCGGCGACAGAATGAGAGCTGAATTTCTAAGTTAAAATGACCATTTTTTTTTACTTTTAGCTTTATTGTCCTATAACATTATAGGGTGGAAACATTGTCTGATTGTAAACGCGACGCCTGTGATTTCGATTTCCACTAAAAGGCCAGTCGATTTCAGTGAGGCCAGTCGTGGCGCAGGGGCACAAAGTACGACTGTAAAACCGACTGGTTGTGGGTTCGATCCCCACTCGAAAAGATGAAATATTTATTTAAATTTATATTTCCATTTCGTCGCTCTGGTGTCGAGGCAAAGCGCGGCGTTGAGTTCTGCCACTCAACATGCAATGCCTCCAGAATTCGACAAAAAGTGGGGAACGGAGTGTCTTAACACAAGGATCTCCCCGCCTATCCTGCTGTGTGCGGAATACAGCGTGAAGCTGAAATAAATAAATAAAACTAAAAGGAATGAATTATTATTATTTGTGTAGTCTTAGTAACAAAAGAACGCGGCGTTGTGTTCCGTTATTCAACACGCAATGTCTTAAAAAATGCGCAGCAAGTGTGAAATAGAGTACTTCAATACACGTTTTCCATAAAAGAAAGCAAAATCTATATAGGTAGTGTATGTATTCGAGACGAAAATTTAAGGAAATACATAGAAACACTCTATAAAATCTACATACAACTTAACATATTTAAAGACGAGAGCCTAATTCGAGGTTAATTAAAATGTTAGTATAATTGAATGTAAATGGATCTTTCCAGGTGTAGAGATCGTTGGCGTTCCCGCGGTTCTTAGCGACGTCTACTGAGGTTTTATTCTAATGCATACTAAAGTTATCTAAATAGTTACTTAAGCTTATATATAGTAGGGACTATGCGTGAAAAAGCGTGCAGCTTTCACTCATTTCGTGAATTATTATTATAAGCGATTGTATGTTGATTGTCGAAACTCAACGCCGTACTATATCTTGTTATCAGAGCAATGCCATGGATAACAAGTCAATCCTCTAAGTACGATTTGAACCTACAACTATCGTGTTTCCAGGTGTAGAGCTCGTTGGCGTTCCCGCGGTTCTTAGCGATGTCTACTAAGGTTTCATTCTAATGCATACTTAAGTTATCGATCTATATAATTACTTAAGTTTACCCTGCTATGCGTGAAAAAGCGTGAAGCTCTCACTCATTTTGTGAAGTATTATTATAAGCTATTGTAGGTTGATTGTCGAAACTCAACGCCGCAATATACCTTGTTAACAGAGCGAGGAAATTAATAACAACTCAATTTCCCGATGCGATTTGAATCTACAACTATCGCGTTTACGGTCACATGTTTCGCCACTGCGCCACGATGGCCTCGATTTATTTCATATTTTTTTAATGTTTTTGTGAGATAAGTTGGAAACCTTTGAAAGGTATCACATTTTATGAAACATTTTAGCCTCCAGCTTATAATTTCTGAAGCCTTTGAAGCACCTGCATAATAGCATTTTTTTACGGTAAAACTATTCATAATTATGAAACTAAAAATTTATAACGAGTTTTTAAGTATGTAAAATTAGGTTCCTTTTTTATTTTAACTATAAAATTTCAGTTACTGTAGTACTAGTCTTAGCTTGCGGCTTCGCCTGCATAAACAAATTGAAATAAATAAAAGTTGTGTGACCACTGGTACTTTGGACTACACCAAAACCTTTAACGTGATAGTAATACAGCCTATAGTCTTTCTAGATATGTGGAATATCAAATAAAAAAAAGACATTTCGGACCAGTAGTTCCTGAGATTAGCACGTTCTATTAAACAATTCTTTAGCTTTATAAAACTAGTATATCATTAGAAGTCGATATATAGAACAGGTATTTTTCATAGGTTCACGTTTTATCCTGCTTACTTCAAGGTAGGTATAGTATAGCGTGTCGAGGGGCGGAATTCAACGCCGCGCTTTTGATAATATATTTAAAAAAACCCTGTGATGTTTGCAACACGGCGTGGAGCTAAAATAATCTATCTTGGCGCGGTCAGGCAGCATCTGACTGTAAATGCGACGGTAGTGGGTTCGATTCGTATTTGGGGGGATGAATTATTTTCGTTTACCAGCTGTTGTAAGAAATGAGGCAACAGGTACAGTGGAAGAGGGAGTGTCTTTACACTGCCCACCGTTGGAACTTTAAAATATTTTCTATAACTATATTCAATAAAATTGAACCCTAAACCAATTTCGTTTTATAATTGATCGCCGCGGTCGATTCGCCATTTGTATCGGACCTACACATTTGTGTCTCCGTCGGTGAGGTTCGTTCCTTTGTGATCTATTCTAACATATTTCAAAACTCTATTTATTATCTATTTGTATATTTTTTTTCTTTGAGGCCCGTCGTGGCACAGCGGCACAAAGTGTGAATGTAAAATCGACTGGTTGTGGGTTCGATTCCCACTCGAGAAGATGAAATATTTACTTAAATTTATATTTCCATTTCTTCGCTCTGGTGTCGAGGTTAAGCGCGGCGTTGAATTCTGCCACTCAACACGCAATGCCTCCAGAATTCGGCAGAAAGTGGGGAACGGAGTGTCTTACCACTAGGTTCCCTCTGCCTACCCTGCTGTGTGCGGGATACAGCGTGAAGCTGATTAATATTATATTCGTGTAAACAAAACTAGCTAGCTAGTTATAATGTAAAAGCTTAACGCACATAAACCTGGGTAGGTAGGAGGAACTTATTCTAATGTCACTTCTTCTTCATGCTCTTGGCATTAATCCCAGCGTATGTTAGAGTCTGCTTTCTTGCTCAACCGACTCCACTTTGCACGGTCTTTAATATCCTCGGTTATAAGTCCATTGGTTCTCATGTCATGCGTCCGGGAGGTCTCCAGGGGCAGACATAGCAAGCACTTCCATCCGACATAGACGCTATTCAGGCGCGCAGCGTGGCTATATCATTTGATTCGACTCATCTTCGGCTTCGACTTCTTGGAGCTTATCCATCAGCTTCACGCTGTATTCCGCACACAGCAGGGTAGGCAGAGGAAACAGTTAAGACACTCCGTTCCCCACTTTCTGGAGGCATTGCGTGTTGAGTGGAGAACTCAACGCCGCGCCAAAGCGCGCTCGCTTCGATCTGGTGTCGAGGCAAGCCTCGACACCAGAGCGAAGAAATGGAAATATAAATTTAAGTAAATGTGGAGCTTATCCGCGACATCAAAACTACCTCGAATTAATGTGATTACTTCGTTCACCAATTTAAGAGACAAAAACGGAAAAAAAATGAAGGGTAAAGAAATAAAAAAAAATACTAATTACTAAAAAAAAAAAAAAAACAACTTATTTAAATGTTAAAGTCGCAAGTGAAACAAACCCACCAGCTAGTCTGTAGGCGACCGCAGACCGCGTGGAAATTAATTGTAACCCCACTACCCCACTAAGATATTGTACTGAATGAGTTTTTAACGAGACTGTCTGTTTGAGTTATACGTTTGCTTTTATTACTTTCGATATCGTTTTCATTTGCGTTAAGGGTAAAAGGGAGACTATTTTATTTTAAGTTTTAGATATTTTTTGATGTGGGTTCGATTTTTAATCGGTGTAATTTTAGTGCGATGAAATGTAGTGTTTAGATCTGCTATTCAACACATAAATTCCTCGAAATCTTAACACTAAGTTCCCATTTTCCCTTTGTCTACATATATTATTGACTATTATAATATATGTATTATTATCTTATGAATTATTAAACTAATTCTTCTTAGACTTGGCATTGAGTACCGTCGTTCAATGCCCCATAACGCAATGTCTCGAACTTGGCTACAATGTGAGGAAGTATCCTCATCACGAAGTACCCTTGTTTGATATATGGAAAAAACATATGTTTTAGGGTTCCGTACATCAAAAGTTAAAAATGGAACACGTATAGGATTGTTTTGTTGTCCGTCTGTCAAGATCATTCTTACATCTGGAGGTCGCGTGATGGTATCAAACTAAATTTAATATAAAATATTCTTTCTTCTTTAAATAACAGAAATTTAAACCTTTAAATCAACGTAATGACAAGATACTAGCATTTATAAATCGATCTTGTTTCGTTTTGTATGAAATCAAACAAAAAATCTTATTCCATCTTATAATCAATACCTATATTATAAATTCGAAAGTAACTCTGTCTGTCTGTCTGTCTGTCTGTGACGCAATCAGGGCCAAACCGCTAATTCAATTGTAATAAAATACTCATACAGAGATACTTGAGGGTCTTCGGATGAACATAGGTTACTTTTTTTTCTCATATTTGTAATATTGTCGATATATACTAATATATTAAAATATTTTTTAATTTGACAGGCAATTTATTCCGCCATGTTAATAACAACCGACCGTCGCTAAGCAACGGTTTGCAAAGTTTATTTGTTGTTATAAGCAAACGTCACTCAAAATGAGCTTACTTAACGCATACATGGCGTGCGCCGACTCAACCTTATGAGATACATAAAAATAATGTTTTACAAAAATATTGTCCTTTAAATAATGTTTAAAAAAGTCCGCGATACATGTTGATATGATGTTTATCTCTGAAGCTTGAGCAAAGTAACAAAGTAACAACAAGTAACCATTTTAATTTATTTACTTTATATTTATCGGGTTTTTGTTGTATGTATTTTCTATAATTTGATATTGATCCTTATGAAAATGAATATAATAGTCACTTTTAGCATTTCATCTAGATTGAAATTATAGTTCACTGTATAACATTCTTATAAATAATTAAGGAGATGTCACTGATTCGAAATGACCTAGCCTACGACCGGCATAGTATGACCGACGCGAACGGGCAGATGACTTTGACGGTTTTGTAAATTTTCATACATTTTCGAACTACTGATAATTTTTATGTAATTATTTGCTGTTTATAATTAATTTCTACTTTTCTGTGGTTCTTCGCTTATTCGAGTATTAGTAAGATTTTCATGAATTTCTTGGTGTGGTGTAAGTTGCGTCCCTGCGCGGCATCGGTATTATATTATTTAAGTATTAAAGAAATAATTATTGGTTATTTCATCTTGGTTGGATGGTTATCTATACCGTTGTTATACACTTAATAAATTGTGGTTATAGTTTTTTGGGATTTTATTTGATATTGCTCGCAAAACTTATCATATTTAATGTAGAAAGTACTTTAGTTATTTCATATAGAATCTATGTACGCGCGCAAGGAACTTTACTCGTTGTAAAAAGATTTTTCCCGGGTAAATTAGTAAAATCAATCACTGAAAGTCCAATTAAAATTAGTTCAGTTATTCTGGATATTAGCTCGGGGAAATAGAAAGACAGACAGAGACAAAATTATTAATAATGTAGCTGGTTTTGTTTAGTTTTTTTGTTAATATTTTACTATGGTTACGTTTACTTATATTTTTTTCATTTAAATTAGTTAGATATTTTCAAAAACTTTTCAAAAGTTTAAGCGGGCGAAGCCGCGTCCGGGTCCGCTAGTATACTATATAGATAGATATAATCAAAAATCAGCTTCACGCTGTATCCTGCACACTGCAGGGTAGGCAGAGGGAACCTAGTGTTAAGATACTCCGTTCCCCATTTACTGCCGAATTCTGGAGGCATTGCGTGTTGAGTGACAGAACTCAACGCCACGCTTGTCTTCGACACCAGAGCGAAATGGAAATATAAATTTAAGTAAATATTTCATCTCCTCGAGTAGGGCTCGAACCCACAACCAGTCGGTTTTACAGTCACACTTTGTGCCCCTGTGCCACGACTGGCCTCTATATATAGATAGATAGATTTACCTATAATGTGTATTCTACCAATATAATTTTCTAGTAAAATTAAGATAATTATAATAGATGCGCCACATATAATACAATCACGCGCTAGACTGGCTTCTTAATACTCTCCTTTGTATTGACATTAGACACAACGTCTTTTGAACTACTAGTTCAAATTTTTGGTGTAAGTCACAAACAAAAAATATAAATTTGATAATAAATAAATGAAAAATTATGTGGGCAGGGGCACAATTGTGCGACTGTGACGCGACGCTTGTGGGTGCGATTCCCAGTCGATGAAATGAAATATTTAATAATTTAATTTATTTACTCTAGTGTAGAGGCAAAGCGTGGCGTTGAGTTCTGCCACTCTACAAGCAATGCCTTTAAAAGTTGCCGAAAAGTGGGGAGCGGAATGTGTGCACATGCGTGGTACAGCGTGAAAGTGGGAAAAAATTGTATGATTACTTGCAAATTATTTTTATTTACAACTTTTTTATATCAAAAAAAAAATATTACTAGCAGATATTACATGAGTAATGTATATGTTCAGATGCGACTCAGTATCATTATTTTCTCTGTATAATAAGGATAAGGACGGAGTAAAACGAAAGAAAGAAAAAAAATGAAGTGAATTTTCATTAACCATCATTTTTTTCATACTCTGCATTATCATTAAAATTTATAGCTCTATATTTAAAATATTATTTATTCAAATAGATTGTTGCATGGAATATTGAATCAATTATCTTTAAGAAAAACTGACAACAAATCCAACAATTTCTTTTTTGAATATAAGCTACAATTTTATTAGCCTAGAAAACAGAAAACCTGGTGTCAAAACACTCCGTTCCACCTTCACCTTCTATACGTAATAACCAAAAAAAATAATAAAGAATAAGTATAAAATGCCGCTATTCAGACAAGTTTAGACCGAACGTCACGGCAAAGTTCATCAGACTGTGTCGGTAACGTCGTTATAAAGCTCAATCAGCGCCCATTGACGACACGACGTAAGCTCAATTCGATTACCTCATATTATTCTCGTCTTACCCCTACTGGGTACCTTTGCGTGATGGGTTTTTATATTTTTGTCTAATACAAATTTTTGCCTACTTACCAGCTCCACGCTGTATCCCGCACACAGTAGGGTAGGCAGAGGGAACCTGATTAACATCAGGTTACACACTCTCCGTTCCCCACTACCACCCAATTCTCCAGGCATTGCTTGTTGAGTGGCGAGCAGAGTGAAGAATTGAAAATATTAAAACCTTATATATTTTATTCTAAATACATTTTCTAAACTTAGCAGTGAAGAGCGAGGACTTTCTTTTCATTTCAGGTTCAATTCATATTGGATGGCAAAATTTAGTGTTGTACTATAGCCAAGGCTATGTGTAAACGAAGACAGAAACTGAATATAATTTTTAATTTGTATATTATGTATATAAAATTCTTCTGTCATTGAGTGACTGATAATCTTGCGAATGAATATAGGGTAGCACGACCAAACTACAGTAATTACAGTACGGTTCTACGGAAACGGGAAAAATTTCTCCACTCGCAGAGATGAAATATTTATTTAAATTTATATTTCCGTTTCTTCGCTCTAGTGTCGAGGCAAAGCGCGGCGTTGAGTTCTGCCACTCAACACGCAATGCCTCCTGAACTCGGCAGAAAGTGGGGAACGGAGTCTCTTAATACTAGGATCTCTCTGTCTTCTTTGTTGTATGCAGGAAAAATTGTAATTTTAAAAATCTAAAATTCCACCTAAAAAAAAAGAATTGCCGACAATATGACAAAATTCAGATATATTGTATAATTTGACTAACTATCGACCGAGTTGACGTCGAATATAATATATTCGAATATATCATATCAGTTATCACATGTACAAAAAACAATTGGTATGTGTGTATGTGTGTCAAATATTTTAATCTATATAGATTAAAATAATTAAAATATTTGACACACCACCGACATCAATCTTAATCAGCTTCACGCTGTATCCCACACACAGCAGGGTAGGCCGAGGGATCTCCACTTTCTGCCGGATTTTGGAGGTATTGTGTGTTGAGTGGCAGAACTCGACGCCGCGTTTTGCCTCGACACAAAAACGAAGAAATGAAAATATAAATTTAAGTAAATATTTTATCTCCTCGAATGGGTATCGAACCCACAACCAGTCGGTTTTACAGTCACACTTTGTTCCGCTGCACCACGACTGGCCTCAAATCTATATAACAATTACATTTCAAATCCAACCAAATGTGTTCTATACAGAAATACAAATCCCCCAAAACACAACACCAATTCATAACATCAAACCAGATTCGCCAACACATCACTATTTGTCATAAAATTAATACGCATCGACCATTTAAACTTGACCCCCACCAACCCTAAGACATTGGCAGCCCAAAACTCAAATATCAAAGGGGCGAGTATAGATCATTTATCACTGGCCACCCCTACGCCTGGTCTGTATGTACCTGGTCAGTACGTAGAGCCTTGAATAATTTAAGGGAACTAAATATAGGGTACGCAGTTAATATACACGAACGACAATATTTTGTTACCCGATACAGAAAGGGTTTGGAACAAAGGGAATCGTTGATTAGAAATGCTTGTACGGATCTATGCTAATTTAAGTGTTGTTTTATTATGGAGGGATGACAAATGCTTATGAGGGTAGCTTGAGTTTTTTATTTTATCTATGTTTTGGGGTTGAAATTAGTAGATCTCCAGTGCCTTGGAGTAAGGGAAGACGATGTTTCGGATCTTCATAGATTTAAAGAAATTACCTCTCATTTCATTTTTCCATTTCTTATAAACAGATAAGAAATACAAATATTTACTATAAACATATATTGTTTATAGTAAATATAAATATTCATATTTATCGCGTGAAAGTCATCTGTCTTCCAGTTTCACCTGGAAGCTATGTGGAGTATCAGATGAATTTGGAAGGTCAGAATTTTTCAAGATACTCCATTTTCCATACGAAAAGGCTGGTTCAACTGCAGAACCAAAACGCCGCACCTGACCGTTTATTTATAAAGATCTCAAACATTTCGACTCAGCAATTAATGTGAGATGAAACTAATCTGATAAAGATCAAACGAATCTCCCTATTTAGGATTAAAATTAATTCCTTCATCTGGGGTAGAGTCAGTTAATATATATATATAACGTATAACATTTCAAAGGGGTAGGGGCCTGAATCTAGTTACAGTTTGTATAATCGATAAAATAAAATTTTAATAAAAACTAAATTTAAGTGATTCTTTACCTTCTGTAAAATTTGCTATAAAATGAAGTACAAAAATTTTATATTATGTAATATTTATTATAAAATCATATCTGAGGTCAGTCGTGGCGCAGCGGCACGAAGTGTGACTGTAAAAACCGACTGGTTGTGGGTTCGATCCCCACTTGAGGAGATGAAATATTTACTTAAATTTATATTTCCATTTTTTCGCTCTGGTGTCGAAGTTAAGCGCGTCGTTGCCACTCAACACGCAATGCCTCCAGAATTCGGCAGAAAGTGGGGCACAAAGTATCTTTACACTAGGTTCCCTCTGCCTACCCTGCTGTGTGCGGGATACAGCGTGAAGCTAATTTAATTTTGATTTTTATTATAAATTCTTAATTGATTGGTTAAATAAATAGAAATGTGTATTTCGCATATTTTATGCTTCCGGTAAGTGCATCGATGCTTATCCAATAAATGACGCTAGATTCACGTCCAATGGCGCCTGATACGTTTTATGGAGCAATATCTTTTTTTGCATTGAAACTTGATTGCTATTTGTTTTTGTAAGTAATCTTTTTGGAATTGGGAAAAGAAAGTATCGCTACATCAAATCAAAAGTTAAAATATTTTTTTAGCTTCACGTTATATCATATTTGTAATATATAGCAGAGTAAGGAGGGTCCCCTTAGTGTTGAAACTTTACTTTAGTGTTAAAATATTCCGTTTCTCTCGAATCGCATGATTGTTAGGCATTGCGTGTAGAATGGCCCGACTCCCGAATAGAAATCGAACTCACATCGATAAAATCCTTTTGTATTAGATAGTCCATTTATTTATGAAGGCATCACATCATATAAATCATTTTTATGTAGCCCACTGTACCCGTGGTCATGTATCATACACAACTCTCAGTTATTCCCATTCACAACGGCGATGAAAATATAATATTTTTTATAGCGTCACGTCAACGCATGCAGTGGGAATCTAGTGTTCAGACACTCCGTTTACAATTTTCCGATAAATTCTGGAGCCAATGGGTGTTGAATGGCAAAAGAAAAAAAGAGCGAAGAAAATGGAAATTTAATAATTAAATATTTAATGGTTGTTGGTTCGATCCCAACTCGAGAAGATGAAATACTTACTTAAATTTAAATTTTCATTTCTTCGCCCTGGTGTCGAGGTTAAGCGCGGCGTTGAGTTCTGCTATCAACACGTAACGCCTCCAGAATTCGGCAGAACGTGGGGAACGGAGTGTCTAATTATTAGGTTCCCTCTGTCTACCCTGCTAAGTGAGGGATACAGCGTGAAGCTGATTATTGATTATTTAATTTCCTCGAGATAGAATCGAACCCACGTCCTGTAACGTTTACAGTCACATTATGAACCCCCGCGCCACTACTGGCCTCAACCTCAACAAAAAGGTAAGTAATATACAAAAACTTCCTTCAAAAAAATATTACAAGCCCAGCCACAAAAGGAAAGGCAAATTGAAATTTCCACCTTATCATTTACCATCAAATCCGGAGGTAACCAGAATTTAGAGCTTTCATGTCAACGCGTTCACTATCACTGATGGTACATTCTCAATAGAGTAATGGGGTGTCATGGGGCGTAATTTACAAAATTTCCCCTTTATTGTAAGATGATTTTAGTGGAATAGAGGGACCGATCGTAGTGACTTGCGTAAGGGGAGTAATGTGAGGTGCTAAAATTGGATGTGGCTACTAAGTTTAGGTAAGAGATTTCTTTTTCAGCTTCACGTTGTATCCTGCATATAGAGGTAATCTAGTGTTAAGACACTCCGTTCCCCACTTTCTAGCGAATTCTGGATGTGTTGTGTGTTGATTAGCGTAACTCAACGTCGCGCTTTGCATCGATTCCAGAGAGAATAAATGGATATAATTCTAAATATTTCATTTCCTCGAGTGGGGATCGAACTCACAACCGTCACGTTAGTGACACCCTGGTGCCCCTACGCCACGATGGCCTCAAGTAAGAGATGCGTAGTTAATATTATGAATAAATTAAAAACCTTCATGTCATTATTTTGTGGCACATATTACATTTTAGCGACCTGCTTTACAAACGAATCGCTTATAATAATTTATTCAAATAAAACAAACATTGAAAATATAGTATTCTCTCAACGCTATTAAAGGAGACCGGCTACTATGAGGCCAGTCGTGGCGCAGGGGCACAAAGTGTAACTGTAAAATCGACTGGTTGTGGGTTCAAACTCGAGGAAATGAAATATTTATTTATATTTTCATTTATCCGCTCTAATGTCGAGGCAAAGCGCGGTGTTGAGTTCCGCCACTCTAACACGCAATACCTCCAGAACTCGGCGGAAAGTGGGGAACAAAGTGTCTTAACACTAGGTTCCCTCAGCTGTGTGCGGGGTACAGCGTGAAGTTGATTTTTTTAAATTTTACTATTAAAGGAATTTAACCAAAATAAATCAGTGAAAATTGCATTTAAATCGATTTAGATGTTTCTGAGATTAGCAAGTTGCTTCTCCGGTCTGTTTAAATAAACCGCTAGCTTAAACTCACTAAATCTTAAATTATAACAGCCACTTTTAACTCTTGAGGTAGGGGGAGACCTCGGTTGACCTTCGAAAACACAGTATTAAAGATACTGGAGGAAGGTCACGTAAAAAGCATGAGGACCCCCCGAAGGGCATGTATGAAGAGGTTGATGATAGTGGACGAGGCGAAAGAGGTATGTAGAGACCGTAGCGTTTGGCGCTCCGTTCTCTCTGACTACCCCGCAAGGGATAAAGCGTGAAGCTAAGTTAAGTTACTTTCAACTCTAAATATTGTCTGGAAAAGATGTTTACTTGGCTGTAAGAACACATTTTTTTTACATTTTACTCTTTATATATATTATTTATATCTATATATAAAATATAAGTAAAATATTTACTGCCTACCTACTTGAACGAAAAGTATAACACAAATGAACAAGAGGCGAGTCGTGGCGCAGCGGCACAAAGTGTGACTGTAAAACCGACTGGTTGTGGGTTCGATCCTCACTCGAAGAGAAGAAATATTTACATAAATTTATGTTTTCATTTCCTCGCTCTGGTAACAAGGCAAAGCGCGGCGTTGAGTTCTGCCACTCAACATGCAATGCCTCCAGAATTCGGCAGAAAGTGTGACACGGAGTGTCTTAATTTCTAGGTTCCCTCTGCCTACCCTGCTGTGTGCGGGATACAGCGTGAAGCTGATAAAATAAAAAAAATAACAAGAAATAAAAACAAAGTTTAAAGTTGCTTCCTATATGAAATGGTTAACACTAATCTTGGTCTAACAGCGCGTCGTGTACAGACTTACCAGCATGTGTCGTGTCGAGCAACTTTTGGAGGCAAAGTTAACTGAAGCTTTGGGTGGCTGCTTTAAGTTTAAAAGCAAAGCTTACTTTAAACGTATATGGTTATATGTACGCTGTAAACACTTATATCGTAAAGTTTTGATCAAAATTGTCTTTTCATATTGAGGCTGTGAAGGTTGTGGGTTCGATTCCCACTCACGGCAATGGTTTCTGTGGTAAGTATATAGATATCTGTATAGGTATATAAATTTTTTCGTCACTGAGTGACTGACTGACAACGCACAGACGAAACTACTGGCAAATCCATTGGTTATAATTGGGCATGTAGATGGGTAAAGGACTGTTCTATGAAATTATTTTTGATAATTCCTATAAACACGAGAGAAAAATTAAATAATTCAAATAAAAGTATTTTTCTTTCCTAAGTGTGGAATAACACTTTAAAAAATTAAAAAAAAATGAAATATTCTATTTTTAATTTACTCAATTTAAGTTGCTGGCGACGCGGACTCTATTCGCGTGATGTTTTAGCCTCTTATATTAAAATTGATATTATACACAAAATATCAGTTAAAAGTAACCTTTTTATAAACAAGCTGTGTCGGTGTTTTTTTCATAGTGTATTGTATTTTATGAATAAATCATTTTCATTTGATAACCATAATAAATAAGTTGTGCAAAAATTTGCAATCCACCATTTTGTTGCGGCGGCCATTTTAGATTTTATTATCGTCAGAACTAAAGTCGTTATACAAATTTCGGTTCAATCGGATGCTAGGAAGTGCGCCAAATTTGCATGATTTCACATACACTAACACATACTACAAGTTAAATAAATTAATTAAAAAATAAATCAAATCAGCTTCACGCTGTATCAGGGTAGGCAGAGGGAACCTAGTGTTAAGACACTCCGTTCCCCACTTTCTGCCGAATTCTGGAGGCATTGCGTGGTGAGTGGCAGAATTCAACGCCGCGCTTTGCCTGGACACCAGAGCGAAGAAATGGACATATAAATTTAAGTAAATATTTCATCTCCTCGAATGAGGATTGAACCCACAACCAGTCGATTTTACAGTTACACTTTGTGCCCCAGCGCCACGACCTGCCTCAAATTTTAAATAAATGCTTGTATAAAAAAGCATATGTTTTTTTTATTAAAATCATACAAAAAAATTGTTACTTTTTTATACCATATCCAAATTTAGTAAATTCTGTTTCCATAAGGGGGAGTTCGCTTAATAATGCTCAAGGATAAACTGATTTATTGTCGTCAAAGCGGATAACATTTACACCTCTGAGAAAACATTACTTAACAACATTGAATTATAAATGTAATACTTTACGTACTTTGCTTTTATATAAATTTTGAGTATGTGTATGAATATAATATATCTAAACTAATATTGAGGCCAGTCGTGGCGCAGGGGCACAAGTGTTTGACTGTAAAACCGACTGGTTGTGGGTACGATCCTCACTCGAGGAAAGGAAATATATATTTTAATTTTTATTTTCTATTCATCGCTCTGGAGTCGAGGCAAAGCGCGGCGTTGAGTTCCGCCACTCAACACGGACTGCCTCTGAAATTGTGGGGAATGGAGTGTCTTAACACTAGGCTTTCCCTCTGCTTACCCTGCTGTGTGCGGGATACAGCGTGAAGCTTATTTTTTTCAATATTATAAAACTGAATAACTTGTTTGGTTGAACGAGCTTATTTAAGAATCTGCTGGTTCGAATTGATTTTTTTTATTGGAAAGTACTTAATCTGAATCTCTATATATCGCGTTAATTGATCTGGTCTAATTAATTGCCGTCGTAGCACAGGGTCGGTCTAAGCGCGACGGTTCTAGGTTCGATTCCCACTTGGGATAATTAAATATTTTAATTTCGTCGCTGTGGATAATGTATAGCGCGATGCTGAGTTCTTCCACTAAACGCGCATGGCCTCGAGAATTCGGCGGAAAGTAGTATAAGGAGTGTCTTAACACTACGTTTCCAGGTTCCTTTTGCCTACTGTGTTATGCGCGGGATCCCGCGTGAATCTAAAAAAAATGTAACTCACTGTATACACAACGTTTAGTTACATTCGTTAAGCACATCACGAAAGCAAAGCCGCGGGTTTAATTTTATTGAAAATATATGCAATAGTTGCCTTTTTAATGCAATTTCATAAAAATTACCTATTAATTTAATCGCTTCAATCAAACAAAACATTGAAGCTAATCGAAATTGGTACAGCAAAAAAAAACGCCAATTTTAAATATTTTCCAAATCTACGTTATAACATTTTATTTTGGAACACCAAATCCCAATTCTTTCTGAATCCCAATACAAAGTTGGTGGCGGAAATAATATGCATAATTGTTTTCCATTCTCTATAATTGACTTGCGGTAGATATCGATAAACGCTTTCGGAATTTTCCACACACTCCTATGTGAGAGTATGAGTTTTTTTTTTGCTTACTACAGTAACTAGGTTTTGTTGATAAAATTGGTCTAATTAAGCCGATTTAACAGTCTCAGAAATGTCAATCATTATTTAAATGACCTTAACTTTATACTAATACAGTGATTGTTCTCAATTATAAATATGAAAATGTCTCGGTCTCGGGAAGCTTGAATATTATGTATGTACTAGAATTTTACTTTATTTTTTATTTACTAGAATTAAGAGAAAGTTTGGGACTATATACGGTAGTATAGTTAGAATGTATGACAGTGACTACAATACCAACACTACGAAAAAAAAAACAATTCCAAGAGCGCCGTCAATACAATATGGCGGATAAGATTTGCACTGTACCCCGCACATAGCAAAGCTCGGAGTGAACGTGAGAACGTAGTGTTAAGGCACTCCGTTGCTATAAAGACACTTTATATTAAAAAGAAAGATTACAATTAAAACTATAGCAGCAACAGCTTCACGCTGTATCCCGCACACAACAGCGTAGGCAGAGGGAACCTAGTGTTAAGACACTCCGTTGAAATGAAAATATGAAAGTAAATAAATTCACTATAAATTTCACTTCCTTTCAATCGAACTCAAAACCAGTCGGCTTAACAATCACACTTTGTGCCAGGCCAGGCGCAGGGCGCCACGACTGGCCTCGGCAACAATTAAAATTTTATTAATTTTTGTTTTATAATTTTTAGTGCCTTTTAGGCGCAGGAAGACTACATAATTTTTTTTATTGGTTCAATACCAACTTCTTTTTAATTTATTTTCGTTTCTGCTGCGATAGGCAAAATGCGGCGTAGAATTTCTCATTTTAATAATCAATGTTTTGAAAATAAGGCGAATAGTGTGGATTGTCTTAAGTCGGTTATATTAAATTCTCCTGATAAAACGAGATCTTAATTTTTTTTATTAGATATTATCACAATAGAACAGATCGTTTACAATTTATAAATAATCAGCTTCACGCTTTATCCCGCACACTGCAGGGTAGGTAGTAGAGGGAACCTAATGTTAAGACACTTAGTTCCCCACTTTCCGTCGAATTCTGGAGGCATTGCGTGTTGAGAGGAGGAGGAGGAGGAGGAGGAGCTCAACGCCGCACTTTGCCTCGTGTCCAGAGCGAAGAAATGGAAATATAAATTTAAATAAATATATCATCTCCTCGAGTGGCGATCGAACCCACAACCAGTCGATTTTATAGTCACACTTTGCGCCGCTGCGCCACGACTGGCCTCAATTACAATTTAGTTTACAACCAAAACATTTAACTGAGAACCAAATGCAAAGTAGCGAGAATAATTTTATGTTCTACTCAATTGTACCGTAAAAGGCAATATACTGTATTTATTAGTGTTAACAATGGCTGAGAGGCCCACATACGTCGTATATTAGAACATACAGAGGTACTAACTTACGCACCTTACATAAATCTGTGGTATTCTAAGATAATCTAATGTGTTGGTTAAGTATTCATTATGGGGCTATTGTTAAATTGCTGTTATATATCTTCATATAGCTAGAAGTTAGTGTCGAGGTGTTCTGAATTGTGTCAGAAGAGAGAATATATTAATATTATTATTACTTAAATTAATACAACAGTCACTTCTGAAATCGTAATAGGTACGCTTGAATCTTTTATTTTTTTAAATCCTACTGAAGAGAATGAAATATTTAATAATAATAATTTGTTTTTCATTTTCATTTCTTAGCTCTAACTCGCTAGTTCGTTACATATTATACAATGTTTACTGAATTCGGCGGAAAGTGGCGAATGAAAGTGTCTTAGTGGGAACGGAATGTTTTAACACTAAGTTCCGAGGTTCCTTCTGCCAACCATGCTATGTGACAGCATGAAGCTATAAAAATACAATACATTTAGCAGAAATCAAAATAGATTTTTTATTTTCTCCGCCTTATTCATCTACAGAAGTATGAATTATTAAAAAACACCTGCAATGAATTCAAAATTTTCACAGAATCAGTTGAATACCAGTTGATTTCTAAAAGAATGTTACGTGGTCCAGATCAATGGGCTCCATTCTATGAGCGCAACGTGCTTAAAGGCGTTTCTATCAAAGCTTCTAAGGTAAGGAGGAAAACAGCAGCTTTGGAGTGAAGACGCTTGAAGACTAGAAAAGAGCAAATAAAAAAGTTTTTTAGGATTCCGCAGTTGTGTCAGAGGATAATTTTATATATTATTGAGAATATTTGGGATCGATTTTTACTCTGGGGAATGAATTATTTCATTTCCTCGGCCTAAGAAAAAAATAAATTGCGGCGTTGAATTCCGCCGTGAAAAAAAAATGGGTGGAAAGTAGGGTACGGAATGGAATGTGATTTACATTAAGTACAGTATTTACGGTAGCTTATTTTTCTTCTTACTTATTTTTTTTCGCTTTATCATAGTATTTTCGAGATAATCTTTGAATAAAATGCAAGCTGAGGTGTACGCGTTTATTGTCCGATCGCAACTAACTATCCTAACTACTCACTTATATTTATAACGAGAAGACTAACGTATATTTGAACTTCTATAATAAGCACTACACATACGTAAACCAATGTAGGCATAGAAAACTTTATAGTTTACTCTACGTTCTCTGCTTTCAGAGAAAAGCGCTGCACTTTGTCTTTGAAAGTGGTAAAATTAAAATAATTGCCACCCTCCTACTGTGCTACGATGATCAAAAAGATATGTCACTATGAATATCAAGGAAAAATATATTCAAATATAAAAAAATCCCAACAGTACGTACGGAACCATAACCGTGTTAGTTCAAAACGCACTTGGCACTTTTTTATTAATTCCTCGCTCTTTTGTAGGTGTTTTCAGACATGTTTTCACGAAAGTGTGAAGAAGCTTTAAGAATTAAGCTTCTATAATGACTTACACTTGCAGATATTTTTGTTCACAATTTTTAAGGCATAAAAGAGAAGAGTATAAGGAAAAATATAATATATAGGTAAAAAACGGCAAAGCATATATGACTGTAGATTAGGGTGGGTCGATTTCAATTTGTTTTAGATAAAAATCGTGGGTAGGTCTTAGAAGTTGGTGTATGGTGATACGATTACAAGAAAAATGTTTAAAAAAGAATATTCGACATTTCTTTTAGCCCGCTATCGAAAATCCAATAATGGTAAAATAGCTATTTTCCACGTAAAGTTCAAACATTACAAATCACAATAAAATATTTTCTTTTTTACGTGTTTAGTTTGGTAATACAAATTTAATTATACAAAACTACTTCTCTACATATGTATATCTAGGATTTTTAATTACATAGATACATTATAACATTGCGGCGCGTGGGCGAAATTTAACGCCATGCTTTTTAAAATAATTTTAATATAATTATTCCCTGGAGTCACATCGAACCCATTACCACCGTGTCTACAATGAGAGGTGAAAGCCACAACATAGCGATAGGCACAAATCAATACTCCATGCAGAAAATTCTTGTATTCAAACCCGCAATACTTTACATAAATTACTTTAAATTTGGTCCCCTCATCACCACAAACGCCTCAATTTGCAATAAAACGGGACCCTAAATCAAATATTCCATTCGTAATTAATTGGCGGTGACTGGCGTTCGCTAAGAACGTTAAGTAGAGTAAGTGACTGTTGGCGAAACTTAGAAATTTGTTCTTGTTAAGTATTTGTTAAGTTACCCTCTATTGCTCACTTTTACTTCTGAGCCAACAGTTTTAC